>JAXCGZ010016195.1:0-27282 GCA_037179515.1 Halocaridina rubra
CATGATCATTGCCTGTTATATATGAAATTTTCTCGCTATTCCATCACACGTGGTTTCATGATACTGTAATGCAGCATCTCATTAAAATGTTGGCATATTCTGTTTTTCCATCACGTTAGCCTAGGTTAGTTAGAACACGTTATATAGAACCCACCGCCGCCATTCAATATCAGCTTTTTCCGCGGGCCAGTCACTGAGCTGGGGGACGGGATGAACTAGCACTCATCCAGCACCGACCAGCCTCTCCCGTGTCCTGCACGTACCATAACAAGAAGAAGAGTAATTGTTGAGGAAACACTACTGATGACCCTAACAAAAAATCTGCGAACAATTATATATTTAAGACTTTGCCTGACGACAAAGCAAGTTTTATTACAGCATAAACAATTTTATATCATTTATGCCACCATTAAAAGTAAGAATTATATTTAAATTCGAGGCATTACAATATTTTGCTTTGTTTACAAATTCTGTGCGGTTGAAATATCGGTGTGTTTTCGGCGATGGCACATGTATATCGTCTACGTGATGTATTTTTCAGAAAAAAATCTAGGCTCCCAGTTGTTGTATTTCAAAGATATATCTATAGTAAAACAGGTGTTTGGCCTGTTGTAAGTACCCACAAGTTGTTTTAACTTGCTGTTTATACCTTGTAACATTTTCGCCACTTGCGTAAGTGGCTTATACCTATTCAAAGAATTTCGAATCGTAATTGGTAAATGCTTACTTTCACACCAATAGCGAGCTGATTATTGATATTTTGAGTCTTTAGCGGTTTTTCGTATGTTCTTTTTACTGTTTTGATGTTACTTTCATTTAGAAATGGCATTTTTTGGTGATATTGACTGCACTACCGTCAGTGACCGGGTAGAGCTTGGGGCTTTTGATTTATGGCTGGAAAAGGGTAAATTTTTAGAGTAGGGAAATAATCACTGAGAAAAGTGTCGAAAAAACACATTTTTGGTGCGTCCTCCCTAGCCGGGTGCTTATAAAATAGCCATATTCCATTAATCCCCATAACTTTTATAATACCGGGAAAAGAATCGCAGAACCTAACACTTTTTATAGGGAAATGAAAGTACTAAGCTTTAAAATACATCATTATGTACTGGAAAACGATGACATTATAAATATATCGACCATAAACTTGTGGTGGAAATTAAAAAAATATATATATATTTGCAGTTACTGAATGAAATTAAACAACGAAGCATTAAAAATATAAAATTAGAACACTGAAGCAGTCCAAATCTGAGTGAATTATTCAAAATTACGTGACCAAAATAAACCCAGTCCAAACTTGAGGTTGTGTGCCTCTCTGGCCCCCTTTCTCATTAACCCAACCAAACCTAATGCTGTTTGTGAAAATATATGAAAAAAATAATATACCTGGAGACCATAATGTCAATGATTAAATTGTAAGGAGTGAGAATATAAACATTTTATCTTTTCTGTTATAGTAATATATTCTTTAGATAGTATGAAATATTAGGCCCCCAGCTCGGAAAAGAGGCAAAAGAATCCTCGTCAACTATTGTATTAGATTAGTTAAGGGAGGGTCTCTGGGTTTAGCTTGTAATTAGGAAGAAAATCTCATGAGTATTAGCAAAATATTAAGTTAGAATAATTTTCGTCAGATAAGTTCACCATAGTTTGGAATATGTTAATAATTGACAATATTATTTTTAATTACAAGTAGTCACCGTGGCTCAAGCAGTAGCGTCCGCGACTCTGAGGCTTCAGGTCGAGGGTTCGCGCCCCATCACGGTCTGAGGTTAGCAAGGGCATACACTCAGGGTAAAGATTACATCTGCTAAAGCAAGTCCTTCGCAAGAAGGCAACCGTTCTAGCCCTTGGTAGAAAAGGGAGTCCGTGACGTAAAACCGGAACATTATTTTTAATTACTTGTGTCATATTCAGGGTCCGGCATCCACCAGTGGTGTTTGTGTGTGAGTGCGTGTTCATGCATGTGTGCTTGAGTGTGAAAGCTGGTGGTTTTGTTTTTTCACAACTATGTTGAGCTTTGATTGATGTTTGTTTTTTTTTCCTCTGTTATAATAATATTAATAATGAACTAAGAAAATTGTGCTGTAAAGGGGAAAAAAGCCAAACAATCTAACCTAAAGATAATATAATATTTTTATGCACAACACTATACCCCTGTACTGTTGATATAATGCATCAACTCAAGATCAGTTTGTGTTGTGAATGTTTGGTCGGAATCAGTCGCAGTTGTAGGAGGACGACCACTTGTGAGTTAATTCATTATGAATGTTATAAAGTATCTGTTACAGATACAATAGAATTGCTGTGTGTATGAAAACATTTTATCATCTTTTAAACTATTTTCTTTTTATTAAATCCATTATAATGCAAATGCACTTTGTATTAATCAGCACTTTCATTTTTTATTTTTCGAGTAAATGAAAGTAACTTGATTGTAGCATTTTAATTCTGTCCTGCTTGCATATTTCTAGGATCGAGAGTTGACAGTAGCAGTCAAAAAGGAGACCGAAGCATATTGGAAAGACAAATTTGCTAAAGACTCTAGGCGTTTTAATAGGTGAGAGTGGACACTTTCTCGTTTTAAAATATATACATTAGTTTTTCCTTAGATGCAGAGCTGTAGCACAGACACTGCTTATTTTTTACCTTTAGCTACAAAACCTGTACTTGAATTATTACCCTCACCTAACCCGCAGTTACCTGGACAAGTTGTCTCTTTTGTCCTTTTCATTCTCTATAAAATTGTCATAATTATCTTCAGATCATTTTGCAAAAATGTCTGTGGCATTTATCACCTCTAATCCCTTGCTACATCGATAAGAAGCTTAGCTTGATAATTATTATTGTAGAAAGTTTAGTGATTAAAAGAGTCCAGTTAAGTCAGGTTTGCAAGCAGTCGACTATGCGTGTTTATGAATTAATGGACATGACAAAACATTTGTTGGTATATAATATAATTTGATATTATAAGTACAGTATATTCTTGTCAGACCTTTGATGAAATTTTACATAAATATCACTGACTTATCTGAAAGCAATCTCATCTCTTGCTAAGTTTTTTACAGCTGACAGTTTCAGATATCTGGAAGCTGATATAAAGGCAGATGGTATTCAGGGACCATAGAGTGGGAGAAGGGGCATAGGCTCTGGCGGGCACTGAATAGGGAATGCAAATAGAGATATATTTGAAGGTAAATTAAGTTAGGATGATATGATGGCATATATGCTTTTACAGTACAGTATTTTATGGAATGTTGGAAATAGAGAAAGCATTAGAGATAAAGAAGAGGTGAAGTTCCAAGTACCATTTAAGTTAAATGGTAACATAGAGGAATGAAAGAGCTAGAGAGATATGAAGAAACTGGAAAAGTTTGTTGGAGAGAAGAAAAAAGACGTCTTAGCTGATTTGGACATAGAAATAGAATGATCAACGAATGAAATGTCAAGAGGTTTCATAAGAGGTTTACCAGGTATTTGAAATTTGAGGTATTTAAAGAAAGAGGTGGAGGGATAGGGGTGTGTGTGAGATGCTCATATAGGAAGACAAAAAGTATGCTGGAGATAGATTGAGTTGGGGTGAAGTAATACACAACATATCTTGATAGATATTATTGAACAAAATAGAGCTCTCATTTTGAAGACAGTGTAAGAAAAACTTGGAGCAACGTGAAGGCTGGTTCTGGAATTTTGTATTGGCAATGGCTTGCTCTTATTCCATATGCATAAGTGTGACTGTAGGGAAAGACTATGAGTATAGAGAAATGCAAGCATGTTTTTATTATTTAGGTGCTATGTTGTTTTCATCCTCTGCTTGTAATCACCCTCCTGACCCTTTTGGAAGGAGATATATTCAGCTATTGGTATTTGATTTATAGGCACTTTTTTATTCTCTCATGATTTTATGAAAACTGATGCATGTTTGCTATTTGTAGGTACAATATTATATATGTAACTAAAATTTTATGCCTTTATTTTGCAGAGACTCCAAAAAGAAGAAATATGTACTGGCTATGTTTCCCTACCCTTCAGGCAAATTACACATGGGGCATGTTCGAGTATATACAATTAGTGACTCTATGGCCAGGTTTTATCGCCTTCAAGGCTATAATGTAAGTAATGTCGTCTTAAGAAGGGCGATTTTACCCAGTTTTCACAGGGGAACAAGCAATAAGCTTGACTTTGTAACAATTGTTAAAGCCTAAAGTTAATTGCACTGGCATTGCACATATTCTCGGTGAGAGTTGAGCTGTGAAGGAGGGAAGGTATTCAGTGTATCTTTTGCTAAGACATCTTATACTTGTGTAATATCTTCATAAAAATGGTAGAAAGCTATAGATGGAATGGAGCCTTCATGATGTTTGCCATGAAAAGAAATACAGGGGGTCCTTGACTTATGTCTGTTCCTCTTGACGTGACATAACCCGATTTTCAGCGTAAGTGGAACGCACCTAAATAAGCTCCTACGTCACCCGCCTATGCTAATGCCGTAGTAAAGTTTTTCTCTTTTCCAAGCGTATCACTATCTCTAATTTCACTTCCATGGTGATGGCTTTCCTTTTCTTCAAAGCACTGCCTTCAGGAAAATATGCTTTACACTTGGGAGACATAATACAGGCCAAAATCTATCAAAAAAGAAGCAATATAATTTATGGGAGATTCATTATAACCACGAAACATCGTAACTCGAGGAGATTGTAAACTGAGGATCCCCTGTATTCACTAAAGGGGCAAAACTTTCATACATTTATTATTCAATGCTTCATACTAAGGATCTTGTATATTGGGTTTGGAAGGTCATCTTAGAGATATTTTTTAATGTCCAATAGAAAATATAACCTATAAATCAATGTTTCTATCACTTTGGTTACATGTCTTTTAAAGCAAAATTGGGATTTCCATCACTGTATGGAACATAATTTTATCTGTAAAGCATTGCACAAAGTGATATCTATGATATCTATGTTACTATAGCTAGAAAAGGAAAGTTAATGGTTTTATTTTTTCGCCACTCCTTTTACATCATTAAGAGTATTTTTCTACTCTTCTGCCTTTATTTTACTATTGAATTATGCAGGATATATATATTAATTTAATCTCTCTGAAAATATTTTTTGAAATTTATAGTAAATGAATTGATTTCACAAATATTTATGGTTATTCACAAATATTTATGCCCTGTGGGGCGGGCACAATATCAAAGAATAGCCTCACCGTATTTCCTGCGTGTCGTAAAAGACGACTAAAAGTGGACGGGGCGGGGGGACTAGGAATCCCCCCCCTTGTATCAACCTCCTGCGAGACGTCAAAGAAGAAGGGGAGTAGAGGGGAGAATAACTTCTCCCCAAACTCTAGTTTTGGGGTGTCTAAATGTGCGTGGTTGTAGTACGATAGAGAGCAAAAGATGTGAGATTGGATATATGTTTGGTAAGAGGAGGATGGATATATTGGCATTGTGTGAGACGAAGATGAAAGGAAAAGAAGTGGCATTTGGTGATGTGACGGGTAGGGTGTCTGGGGTTGAAAGGGGAAGAGCGAGAGAAGGTGTGGCATTATTGCTGAGTGAATGGATGGTAAATCAGGTAGTGGAATGGAAAGAAGTGTCATCTAGGCTGATGTGGGTGAGGGCTAGGATAGGAAGGGAATGTTGGGCTTTTGTTAGTGCGTATGGGCCAGGATGTGAGAGAAGTGAGGAAGAGCGGGATGAATTCTGGAATGAGTTAACTAGATGTGTGGATGGTCTGAGTAGAAGGAACTATGTAGTTGTGTTGGGTGACTTGAATGCCAGAGTGGGTGATGGAGAGATAGAAGGTGTTGTAGGAAAGTATGGGGTACCAGGTGGGAATGAGAGTGGCGAGAGACTGTTAGATATGTGTGTGGAGCAAGAGTTGGTGATAGGTACTAGTTTATTTAAGAAGATGTTAATAAATAAGTATACATGGATGAGAGTGGCAAATGGAAGAGTGAAAGAAAGAGCATTGATGGATTATGTGTTGGTAGCAAAGAGCATGATTGGTAGAGTGAAAGATGTACATGCATGCAGGGGTGTGGCTGCTGGGATGTCTGATCATTTTTTGGTTGAAGCAAAAGTGTTAGTAGCAAAAGAGTGGGGAAATAGAGTGGGGGGATGTAGAAGGGAAATAGTGAAGGTGGAAGAGTTGAAAAAGCCAGAGAAGAGACAGGAATATCAGGACAGGTTGAGAGTGGCATATGACAGGGTGAAAGAAAGAGAAGTTGGGGAGTTAGGGGAGGAATGGGGGTTGATGAAAGAATGTTTTGTGGGACATGCAAGTGATGTGTGTGGAAAGAGGTTTGTTGGAGGTGGCATGAGGAGGGGCAGCGAGTGGTGGAATGAAGGGGTGAAAATGAAGGTGGAAGAGAAAAAGAGGGCTTTTGAGGAATGGCTGCAGTGTAAAAGTATGAAAGCTATAGGGAGAAAAATGTGGAAACCAAGCGGAAGGTAGAGGAAGAGAAGTGGTTGGCAAATGTTAGGTGGGGACAGGATTTTAGTAGGTCATATGAGGAGAATAAAAAGAAGTTTTGGAAAGAAGTGAAGAGAGCAAGGAAGGGTGGATCGAGGATGGAAGAGACAGTGAAAGATGTGAATGGACAGATGTTAAGAGGGAACGATGCAAGGAAAAGATGGGCAGAATATTTTGAGTGCTTGCTGAATGTTGAGGAAGATAGAGAGGCAGCTATAGTGGCAGTGGGAGGGGTTCAAGGGCCAGTAATGGGAGATGAAAATGAGAGAGAGATTACAAGAGAGGAGGTGAAAAGGGCAATGTATGAAGCGAAAGCAGGTAAAGCACCTGGAATGGATGGTGTGAGAGCGGAGATGTTGAAAGAAGGGGGTGTGACTGCATTGGAATGGTTAGTGAGAGTGTTTAATATATGCTTTATGTTGTCATTGGTGCCAGTGGATTGGGTGATTGCCTGTATAGTGCCCCTATACAAAGGTAAGGGAGATATGTATGAATGCAGTAATTTTAGGGGTATAAGTTTGTTGAGTGTGGTAGGAAAAGTGTATGGTAGGATACTGGTTAATAGGATTAGGGATAAGACAGAATATGTGATCGCGGAAGTGCAGAGTGGTTTTAGGAGAGGTAGAGGTTGTATAGATCAGATTTTTATAGTTAGGCAGTTATGTGAGAAATATTTAGCAAAGGGTAAGGATGTGTATTTTGCATTTTTGGATCTGGAGAAAGCATATGATAGAGTTGATAGAGAGGCTATGTGGAATGTTTTGACATTATATGGAATCAATGGTAAATTGTTGCATGCAGTGAAGAGTTTGTATGAGGGTAGTAGAGCTTGTATTAGGGTAGGGAATGAAGTGAGTGAGTGGTTTCCAGTGAGTGTGGGACTGAGACAGGGATGTGTGATGTCACCATGGCTGTTCAATTTGTATATTGATGGAATTGTAAGAGAGGTGAATGAGCGAGTGCGTGGTCGAGGTTTGAGAATGGTAGATGGGGATGATAACGAGTGGGAGCTGAATCAGTTGCTGTTTGCAGATGATACTGTGGTGGTGGGAGATTCAGAGGAAAAGCTGTGTCAGTTAGTGTCAGAATTTGGAATGGTGTGTGAGAGAAGGAAGCTGCGAGTGAATGTGGGAAAGAGTAAGGTTATGAGGTGTACAAGAAATGAGGATGGCGCTGGATTGAATGTTATATTGAATGGAGAGACACTTGAGAAGGTTAATCAGTTTAAGTATTTAGGCTCGGTTATAGCTGCAAATGGTGGAGTGGAAGCAGACGTGTGTCACAGAGTGAATGAAGGATGTAAAGTGTTGGGTGCATTGAAAGGAGTGATGAAGAATAAAGGGTTGGAAATGAATGTTAAGAAAGTTTTGTATGAGAAAGTGGTTGTGCCAACTGTGGTGTATGGATCAGAGTTATGGGGTATGAAAGTAAGTGAGAGACGGAAACTAAATGTGTTTGAGATGAAATGCCTGAGGAGTATGATTGGTATATCTCGATTGGATAGGGTTAGGAATGAAGTGGTGAGAGCAAGAACGGGTGTGAGGAGAGATATTGCAGCCAGAGTAGATATGAATGTTCTGAGATGGTTTGGCCATGTGGAAAGGATGGATGATGAAAGGCTGCTGAAAAAGGTGATGAATGCGAGAGTTGATGGGAGAAATGCTAGAGGGAGGACTAGGTTTGGATGGATGGATGGAGTAAGGAGAGCCCTGAATGATAGGAGGATGGATGTGAGGGAAGCAAGCGAGCGTGCTAGGAATAGGAATGAGTGGCGAGCGATTGTGACGCGGCTCTGATGGGCATCTGCTGTTACCACGGGGCTGCATCTTACAGAGATAGCCCTGTGGTAGGGGCAGTAGGAGGAGCTGGCAGTTGTGAAGCGACACAGGTTGTGGAAGAGCCGGGAGGATGGGCTGTGGCACTCCAGCAGTGCCATCTGAACGGTCGCTAGCTCCCTCGTCATTGCCCATAGAGCAAAGTAATCCCCCTATTTGTTTTCCTTTCTTGATGTCGGCTACCCCCCAATTAAAGGGGGAAACAGCCAAGGTATATGTATGTATGTATTTTGTTCTCTTAAAGAATTTACTTTTGATTAAATTATAATGGATTTTGATTAGGCTATGTTTAATGTTCAGAGGAATAAAATAAAATTAACATTTTATTATTGCTTTCCTAATTTTACATCCTCTCATAATGAATCTGTATTCTAACAGGTAATTCATCCCATGGGCTGGGATGCATTTGGCCTTCCTGCAGAAAATGCTGCCATAGAAAATGATACTGTACCTGATATCTGGACATATGCTAATATAGCCGAAATGAAGGCCCAGTTGCTTGATCTTGGTTGTAAGTTTGATTGGGAGAGGGAGTTTGCCACTTGTGATCCGAATTATTACAAGTGGACACAGTATATTTTCCTGCTTCTTCATCGTGCTGGCTTGACCTATCAACAAGAGGTTTGTTTATCCAGTGAACTCTGCCTATGTTAGCATTTCACTTGACCTGTCAACAAGAGGCTTGTTTATCGAATGAACTCTGTTTATGTTACCATTTCACTTGACCAATCAAGGTTTATCTAATGAACTCTGTTTATATTAGCATTTCACTTGGTATGGTCTTTTTCATTGCAGTAAAACTGCAAAAACACCCTTTTTATTATATTTGCGGTCAAAAGGTGAAAAACTCTAATATCAAGAGATCCAAGCTTCAGTTACTTTCAGTAGAGTTAATTTTCTTGGGGTGATAGAAATTTATTTTGTATAATTTCATTAAACTTAAAGACACCATACTCCCTGAGGGAGAGGGGGCTAGAATACTTACTCCATGTTCCCCTGGATGTTGAAAGAGTTAACTAAATGGGGGTGAAACGAGGGGACTGGGAATCCCCTCCTCTGTATTATCTCTTCCCAAAGAGTCGGAATATTTTGCCGTGACTCACCCGCTCCTCTTTTAAGGGGAAAAAAGGCTCATATTTATAGATAGAGATATTATTTCTATAACTAAGGTAACTAATATATACTTGGTATATTTTAAGTAGTGCTGATCTTAGAACTACTTTTTAACATGTGTAATAAAGTGTTATGTGATGTCTAATACAGTACTAAAATCAAAGAGCAGAGTGTAATGTTATTTTATTCTTTGGTGTAACGTTTATATCATAGATCTGTAAAAGTGAATGACATCTGTGAACTTCAAAATTTTGACAGGCATTAGTGAACTGGGATCCAGTTGACCAAACTGTTTTGGCCCATGAGCAAGTGGATGAAAATGGCTGTTCATGGAGATCTGGGGCTTTAGTAGAGAAGAGATATCTCAAGCAGTGGTTTATTAAGACCACAAGGTCAGTGATCTATTTCAGGTCTTTCTTGTGTATCTATACTTACTTTTGAAATAATGGACAGTTAACTTTCATTTTTGGCAATAGGAGGGTTCTATGCAGGTGTGGAATTGAGCATTCTTTGCTCAATTTTTGAAGTTGTGATGGTTCACTCTAAATGAGGAGCTGAACATCCTCTGCCTCCCGTAATTCGTTCTCTTTCTCATACTTTGCATTTTCTTTTTTATTCTCCATGGGGAAGGAGATAAGAGGACCATCTTCTTGTTCCCCTTCATATCATAAAAGACTAAATTGCGTGGAGCAAGGGAGCTTGGATATACCTTCGTAGAATTTTCCTTCCACGAATTGTCAGGGTTTTGCATTGACCTGGCCACCCTCCTTATAAGGGGAATATAGCCTTTCTGTATGGATATGGATAGACTATATTTGATACTTTCGAACTCCCTAAATTGTAGATAGAGCATTTGCGACCCAAAAACTATTATAGTATTGGGAGTAAATGCTTACTGTTGTTGCTCTTGTTTTATATCATAAAAGTTCTTAAATTGTTTTTGTGAAATTAGCATAATAAGTACAGGGGATCCCCGTTTTATGTCGGTACCGTTCCTGACAGCTGACTTGAATCGGATCTCAATATAAGTTGAAAAACCCCCCAATGCTAATCATCAATACTCTAAATCATAGAAAAATAATCTAAGTTCTTAGTCCATGACATGAAAATAGTAACACTACGCTCTACAGTATTGCTTCCCTTTACTACTGGGGTTGGCTTGTATCAGGCTAACTGGATAATTTCAGCCCCCATATCCAACTTAAGGTCGACGACTTAACACCAGCGAATGAGCATGAGAACAAGTGGGCGACACTTCTTCTTCAACCCTTTCCCATTTCAATGGCATTAAACAATCTATTTGCTGTCTCCTGAATCAACAGGATGTGCCATCGATGCTGGTCATCAAGCCAAAGCACTTATAACATCTTAATGTTGAAAGTATGTATCCACAGCTAATGAGCATGATAGCAATATGGTGAACGAGAGGTTGAGAAGGAAAGCCTTTACAACAGCGCTTCTCTTAAAAATGTGTTCTTATGGTTCTAATTGTGCTGTCCTTATGGTTTCTCTCTTTCTCCAACTTTATATTTGGTAATTTTGTAAATAAATTAAATCTATTTCTTTCAGTTAACCAAATACATAATAAATAAATTAATAAAATTATTAACTTGATATATATGTATACAACAATGCTGTGTGACTATTCTTCCTCCAACCTCAAAAAACTTTTTTGCATAAAGATCATATTTACGGCTATGTTTTTGGTAATTCTGTAAATAAATTAAGTCTGATTCCTTTAAATAAACAAATAAATAAATAAAACCATTAATTTGATGCAGTATATACATATACAACAATACTGCTGACTATTCTTCTGCCAACCTCAAGAAACTATTTTGCATAAAGATTGTATTTATGGCTTTATATTTGGTGATTTTGTAAGTAAATTAAGTCTAATTCCTTCAAATAACTAAATAAATAAATAAAACCATTAACTTGATACAGTATATACATATACAATAATGCCGTATAACTATTCTTCTGCCAACCTCAACAAACATTTTCTCATAAAGATAGTATATACAGCTATGTATTAGTTAATTATGTTAGTAAATTAAGTCTAATTCTTTCAAATAAGCAAATTCATTAACAAATAAATAAATAAAGCCATTAACTTGATATATACTTTTAGAACAGTGCTGCTACATGCGTATTTGTCTTCCAGTCTTACAAACTGTTCAGCTCATGAAGTTTGAATTTACCATATAAGCCAGGTAGGTTGAAAAATTTATTTATTCAAAATTTTTTAATTATTTATCAGACTCTGACATAATGGCAGAAAGATGTAACTTGGAACTACGCAAAACGGGGACCCCCTGTAATTATTTTTCTTTCATATCTTACCATCCCTAATTCAAGCGGTGCTCTACGGTATAGTCCGTGTGTACCCAGGAATAATCTTTAGAACACGTTATACAGTAATTCTTTTTGTAACTTCAAGGATAAAAGTTATAAAATATTGCATTATTAATTTTTTGGTATTTCTATTTCAGATTTTCTAAGTCTTTGTGGGATGGCTTATCTAGCCCCCTGCTGGAATTCTGGCAAGACATCCCAAAGATTCAAAAGAACTGGATTGGGGAATGTAATGGCTATCGTGTTGAGATGTGTGTGATACATGAAAATGAGAGTGCCAATTTATTAGATACGTTTCATCTTTGGATGAGCCAACCTGAAATGATAAATGGTATCAGTTTCATAGCAATACAGTCAGATCATAAGCTAAATAGAGAGGGAAATAAAGGACCACAGTGTGGTATATACCTGACGTTAAAACTTAGAGCACTTTGCCCACTCAGCCAAAGACAGATACCAATAATTGTTTGTGATGATTTACAATACTCAGCATCATTAGACACTTATATAGGCATTCCTTGCATAAATGAAAATGACAAAATAGTTGCCCATGTTTGTGGTTTTGATGTAACAAATGTTATTTTAAAAGATAAAATGATAAATTCTCGTGAATTAGATGGATTATCTCCTGAAGAAGCAAGAGAGATAGTCATTGATAAACTCCTTAAAGAGAATGCAGGTGGATACCAAACTAGTGCAAAATTACGTGATTGGCTCATATCGCGCCAGAGATACTGGGGTACTCCTATTCCTATTGTACACTGCCTGCATTGTGGGACTGTTCCTGTTCCATTTGAGCATCTACCTGTCACATTACCACACATTACAAAATCAATTACGAAAGGTGTTTCTGCTCTCAAACAAGACAGCAAATGGAAATCTTGTCAGTGTCCCAAGTAAGTATAATTTTATTTATTGCTACTGTTTTATTAGAGACCAAGGAGCTGTGTTATTCATCTCTATTCCCCACTTATTGGTAAAGTGTACTTCAGAATTTGGTGAGAAAACTCTTAACTACATTTTGATATATTAGGACTTTTTTGTAATTTTTTTTTTTTTTTTGAGTGTGACACAAGGACAGTCAACAAAGAAAAAAAAAATTGTCCTCATCATGCCTGAGTGCAAAATAAACAAAAAAAGCAAAGAGAAACATATGGGGAGCGTTGTGACTTGTCAGATTGAAGAGATAATAAGATATGTGTGATGAATATCCAAGACTAATTGGTGTTGATGTAGGCATGGAAAAAGAACTTTATTTAGGAGGACTTAATATCGAGCTGTCGTGGAAAGTCCTATTTAAGTCCAAAAGACCTCCAGCTCTCTCTAGTATCGCAATGGACAGCTGGTGCCATGGGCCAACTTACTACATGTTACTTGCAATTGATAATCATTTAGCCCATGCATTTTTTATGTATAGTATTAGTATATTCAGTCATCAAATGTTTTACTGTAGTATCATGATATATAATTACCGTCTATCAAACTTTTCATATTTTATTCAGTATGTATTATATTCCTATAGCTAATGCAGTTGTCCCTCGTCTCACATGGTCTTAATAATTCTGCTTTGAACATGCAAAGTTGAAAAATTTAGAGAAGATTCTAATTTTGCTCCGTAACAAGATATTATAGCAAGTACTTGAGTGTTTTTACATAAATTTAATTGCATTAGGTAAAGGTTTAGAGTGGTATAGTAATTTAGGTATTATTTAAAGTACGCAGGAGGTTTGGCATAGACTATTTGCAAAGTATGATGGGCACATTTAGATAAGGGTTTTAACTATAGGCAAGTTTTGACTTCCGTTGGGAGTGGTGAAACCAGTTGAAACTGTAAGATGAGGGATGACTGTATTTTTCTTTTTATTCTTGAAATTTTGAAACAAAACAAAAATCTCAAGTTAAAAATGAATTTTGCTTAACAGATGTGGTGGAGAAGCTGAAAGAGAAACTGACACAATGGATACATTTGCAGACTCTTCATGGTATTACCTACGATATCTTGATCCTCATAATAATACTAAGCCCATCGACTTTGATAGACAGGCAGCTGGAATGCCTGTTGATTTGTATGTTGGAGGAAAGGAACATGGTATTGAAGTTTTGTACTTTTTATATGAACCTTTTATGGAATGGGATTTACTGTAGACTCAAGCAGCATTAGATATTCTTATATGAACATATTATCAGCCCCTGATATAGGATATATTAATTTTTGGCCAGATTGTATCACTTTTAATTGTGAAAACCACTTATACTATCATTAACTATGCATGGGTTATATGTATGCTTAGGACCCATGGTAAAGGAAATGTAGTATAGTCAGAGTAGCTATCAATAGTATATTTTGTATGTCAACTTTTAAAGTAAGAAATGGATGTTGGGATTTTCAAATGATATGTGAGATCGGTCTATGAGATGATCAATTAATAGTTTAATAATTGTGTGCATTTATCAATTCTGTATAGAGAAATATATGTTTTTTTTTGCTTGATTTGGTCGTGTTGATGTATTGAGCAATTTAAATAATGTTTGTTTCTTAGCTCTATCTTCTAATATGCATTACAGTAGTTTACACATAAGTATAGAGGATTGTAGCAGATATTTTTCATTAGATTGTTTGTTAAGGAATATAAAGTGAGATTTGAGTGAGAAACATACTGGTCTTTGATATTGCTTTCACCAGCTCTTAAACTATTATGTATAAGGAGCGGAGGGTATATCTACTAAGAATGGATTGTAAATGAATGTGAAGAGGAAATATAGGTCTGGTTCACCAGGTGTTTGGACTGATCAGTAGGCCAAGAAGAATGTGGAGGGACGGGTGTGCAATGGCTGTCAGGGAGAGGTCTTGATTGTCAAGAGTACGAAGCATGTATGAAAAACACAATGAGTTGGCATGAAGTGAAATATAAGAAGCCTTGATATGGAGTCATGGTAAACTAAGGTAACCTGAGGCCTGGTTATGGAAGTTGACACTTGCAGTGACATTCACATGAACTAGATATGACATGCATAAATGAAATTTTTCGAGTATTTGCATTAAAGCTAGGTTGTAATTCTTAATATTGTGCAGTTTCTATACTATTGGGTGTTGCCAACCTACTGACCTTAGCAGGCAAAAGCAGTATGTTGTTATTATTATTATTAGTATAATGCTGTCACAATTTTATGATTAGGAGCCATTCCTTTTTGTCTTTGAAATCCTCAATAACCTTTTCCCTCAGCTGATCTGCACATGTATTACGCCCGTTTTATTCAGCACTTTTTGGCAAGTCAAGGTCTTGTGAGCCATGAGGAACCTTTTAAAAGACTGCTAGTACAAGGCATGGTTATGGGTCAATCCTACAAAGTCAAAGACACTGGACGCTATCTTAAGAGAGAGCAAGTGGATTTTTCTGGTAAGTTTAAGCTCACCTGCTGAATATCTGTTTGCTTTGCCAACAGGTGAAAAACCTATAGAACAGTGTATACTTGTTTGCGCAATTTCCTTCAAGGTATGTTTTTGCTACTTTTTTAAATGTTCTTAAAATATTCGATACATGTCTAATTGTATTGACTTAGAAATCAGTGATCATAAAGGCTGTGTGAATAATTTGAGTGATTTGAATAGTTTGCAATTAAATCCCTGATGCAAACTTGTTCTTTTGATAGAGACAAACTATCTGAAGTTTTAACTATCCCACAAATGAAAAGTGCTTTTAAGAGTGATATACATACAGTAAATCGATATATAATTGATAGGGATGTTTGTGTTGCACAATAGCATGCTATAAAATATTCTGACTATGCAATTTTCTCTCTTTGCAGTGAATCCCCCAGTGGAACTTCGCACTGGAATATCCCTAGAAATGTCTTATGAGAAAATGAGCAAGAGCAAACATAATGGAATTGATCCTCAGGTATTTATGAATTGCTTTTAGAAATATGATTTGTCACTTCATTTTCTTGCCAGGAAAGCAGAGATTGCATCCCAATTCATGGGTTTCGTTGATGAGAATTTAGAATTTCTAGGGAAAAGAAATAACTTTTTATATTTTTTCAACTAGAGAGGCTGTTCAAGTATGCAAATCTGAATATAAGAGGCCATTGTTCAAATTATTCATAGATGTGATTGAAGGGCGCACCTGTTTTGCAGCAGTTTTGATCATCAGATATTTAAGTAAAAAACCCTAATATTGAATTCATATTTGGGGATATCCACAACACTTCTCACAGTCAGAGCTTATTGTATGTAATGATATCAGTAGTGAACTTCTATTGCTCATCCAAGATTATGAGATGATTTTGATATACATGTATTTAAGAAGAATAAATATCAATATATACATACGTTTTCACTTCCTAGCTGGGGGAGAAAAACTTCATCCTTTTATTCCCTGTATATTGCAAAAAATAGCTAGAATGGATGTCTCTGGTGACCAGAAGAAATGGGGCAGCTGGAGCCTCCAATCTTTCCCTCTCTGATAGTTTTTCCTTGAACAAAGCAGCTGTCAAAGGCAACAAGGAAGAACAGGGTATATATGGGTATACATAAGCCAGTATCACACGGTCACCCTTATCCTGTAACGTCGTTTTTTTAAGATCTCAATTATCATTTTTTACTTAATAAAAATGTGATTTACTTTTTATGTGCAGTTGAAGAGTAAATTCATGCATAATCATAAATAAATATGCAAACTTGTATACAAACAGTGCTTATTCACATAAATTACTATCTTATTGATGTCGCAAGAAAATGATGAGTGTATGATAGAGCCCTTAAGCTCTGGCCATCCTCTTGCTTAACAGAATATGACAGTGCAGTTGAACTACAAAAAAATTTATATATTGTTTCAGGATGTTCTCGATGAGTATGGAGCTGATACAACCAGACTCCTGATGTTAGCCAATTATGCTCCATTTTCTCAAAGAAGCTGGTCTACGGAAAGTAAGATACTCTTCACTTTATTACTCAGTTGCATTGCCATGTAACTTGTGCTGGAATTTGTAGATAGTTTATATTTTTTTCTTTATTTAGTAAGAAATATTATTTTGCTATTTTAAATTCTTAATATTCTTCATTAAATTAATACTTAGTGTTTACACTTTTTTGTATAATGGGATATCAATACTGGTTACATTCTTTTGAAATTATATTTATGATTGTTAAGTCGGAAAAGTTCTTCATAGTTTTCATATACTTTTTAAAGGAATCAGATAATTTTCAAATTCCTAAATACTATCCTGACCTTGTGGCTCCCGAATATTTCAGCTCCAAGTAAGTTAGATTAGTTTATAATTTTTAAATAATTTTCTTAAATACTGCAAAACGCTTTAGTATGCTGTTATATTTATCCAAACTTATGTCTTGAAATTATTCTGTTCTATATTATTGATTTTTGTGCTTTACGAATGTGCTTATTTTGAAACCGTGTTATATATCAGTTAGTTCTGACTATTACAAATAGAACTTTAAACAATTTAAGTAAGTAAATATTGTCCATATTATTGCATGAATATTCATGAAAGAAAAGCTCTTTGATGGAGGACAAGAGTATTATTGTAAGTCTCTATGTAGACTTTGAAGATTGTCTTCTTCCAAGATTGAGTCACTTCAGAAGGAGATGTAACTAATAGTTTCAGGTATCTGTCCACATTGGGAAGTCTCTTTACTGGCTCTGCAGGTAATAGGCCCACGGTTTCGTATAGCTCAGAAAACTACACTTTGTATGTGATAATGATTATAACCTTGTTTTGTTTTGTGGGCGATTTTCTTCCAAGGAGGCTGGATCTAACTTGATTTACGGAGAACCATCCTAATGCTACCTTTTGAAGCTGTCTTCACCTTTTTAAATAACTAAGTAATTGATTCTGCAGGTCAAAGCTTAAGAAAGTTGTTGTTGTTCTTGTTGTTTCTTGAACTTCCTGGCCAAACAGCTTAAAGTGACTAAGGAAGATCACTGCTGATCCTGGGCTTTACCCTGGAGCTCTCGGAGAGTGAATGAAGTGTATGATGCAGTCTTCATAATATGTTTCCTGTGTTGCTGTCAATGCCTCCGGCTAAAGGATATTTTGAGAAATGACTGCTGGAGAGTCATTTCTCGGTGTAATTTTTTTTTTTTTTATTGTGAATATTGTGTAGAAAGATGTAATTGCTCAGGTGACTGAAGTCTCTCCCAGGTACTCGTTCTTTGACTCTCAGTTCATTGTAACCTATACACCACACATTAAACTCTTGCACATTGAACACTTTGTATAATCATTCTTGTGTCGGTGTCTATCGTTCATTTTTAAGTTATTTGTTCTTGCTTTGTAAAAAATTACTGATGCTAGTTTATTGTCATGGCTTTTTTTCACTTTTCATTTCGTTGCCAAACAAAGTCTGTCACTCATTTTGGTTCCCCTTTTTACCAAGTAATTTCTCTTTTGCAATTATGATCATCATATAGACTAATCAGTTTGTATTATCAAATTGTATACTATATACTTTTTACAAGTATTGTTTCAGAGAATACAACATTATTATTTTACATGTATCAGTGTAATATACTTTTGTAAATGTGGTAAAAATGTTTATTATTTATATTTAAATAGCAATTTTATTTTTTTATTGAATAATTTTAATATGAATTGAAGACATAGTTTTATGGGAGTGCAAAACTTTACAGCCATATTTTAAAATAGACTAGTAGAATTTGATTTTTTTTTTTTCGGCAGACTTGTAAACAATATAGTTTTTATTACAATTCTCGTATATATCAAATTAATGGTTTTATGTGTTTTTTCATGTATTTGGTTATTTGAAGGAATTAGATTTAAATTTACAGTTATCAAACACATAGCTGTAAATATGATCTTTATGCGAAAAAGTTTGTTGAGGTTGGCGAAAGAATGTCGTCACATGGCATTAGACTGGGAAGATGAAGAAGAAGCATCACTCATTTCACTCTTGGACGCCATATTGTTTCTCGTGCTTATTCGCTGTGATTACATACTTACAACATGATTGAAATGAAGAGGTTATTAGTGTTTTGGCTGGATGACCATTGATGGTGCATCCCAGTGAGCCTCCAGTTGATTCAGGAGAAAGCAAAAAGATTGTTTAATGTCTTAAAAATGGGAGAGGGGGGAAGAAGAAGCGTCGCCCACTTCCTGCTCATATGCCATATTATTATTGTTAAGCCGTTCAACCCTAGCAAAAATGGAATATGTATATAGTGTGTTTGTATATATATTTTTGCATACAGACTATGGTATATGTTTGATGCGTAATGCGATAAATGTCGATATTGTGTTGAAGACACGTTTGCATATAGAGCCAAATGCTGAAATGTGAAGGTTCCTAAGTTAGATATGGGGCTGATGTTGCTAGCCAACCACAGAAGTATAGGTAAGCAATACTGCATAGTGTACTTTTACTATATTCATGTCTTAGATTAAGAACTTAGATTTTGTCTATGTTTTAGATTTTTAATTTTGGCATTGGTGAGGGACCTAGGTTCGTATTTAGGTGTGTTGCGACTTATGATGAAATCCGGGTTATGACAACTGTCAGGAATGGAACCCTGCTTAAATTGAGGATTCCCTGGATATGCTTTTATCTTGAACTTGGGAGGTTTATGGTAATAATGGACAAGTCCCATCAGATTTCCAAATATTAGTCCTTGACTTCTAGTAGTTGTGACTTCTTGTGTCCAGGAAACCTCTTTTTACAACTCTGCACGATTCTTTTGATGTATCCCATACCAGTCAATTGTCCAAGTAAATGCTCTAGCATAGCAACAGATAAGGGAGGGCAGCAAAGTTTTCTGAAGTTTCTGTATATTGAGGTGTCGACTTTCATTGCCTGTAGAGCTTACGAATTGGTTTGCCATTGTGCTCATTTAGCTGAAACCATTAGTTCTGTTTCTTTCAAGCACAACTTTAAAGTGGGTGTAGCAGAGTCACTTGGAGATGTACTTCATTTTGTGTCATTTTCATCAAGAAGTTTTTCAATTTAAAAATTATATTTCTTAATATTTTTAATTTTATTTGTTTTACAGCTTTTCCAGGCATAATCAACTGGCAGAACAGAATATGGTTAACTGTTACAGAATTCATTCAGCAAAGAGAGAATAAAAATGATGACACTGCTGATTGTGATCAAAGGTAATATACACCGTAAAAGTTCTCTCTTCTTGTTTTAGGTAACTAAATTGTCTGTCATTTTGATTCCTCGACTACCTCTATTTCAGAAATTATCTTTGTTTGTCTTTCACTTTTAATTGGAAACAAAGCAAAATCTCAGACACATATTGAACAAGAATAATTATTTCAAAACATTTGCATCTTATCCTCTATTGTTTTAGTGTTGTGAGTGAGAATGAATTGGAACATTACAAGAAGTTCTTATGGGAAAGCAGGAACTATTCTGTTCGAGGAGCTTCCTTCAATATGCAAGAAACTCATCAAATCAGTACCAGCATCTCCTTCATGCAGCGCTTAACTGCCCATATGAGGGTTAGTCATTGATGTTCTAGTGTTGTATCGAAATTTATCGTAATTGGTGTTCATTTCATTTCCACAATAATTCTCTGGAGTCATTTACTAGGATTTAAATATTCTTTGATTTAGTATCAATATTCTCTTTGCATTAAATACTGTTAGGTATAAAAGTCTAAAGGAAGATTTTTGAAGGAGCAAAATGGAGATATATTTTTTGTTTACAGAAAGTACCTCAGTACGTGATGTTGACAGAGGAATTTGAACGTGCGTTGGCTGCTCAGATCATTATGCTGTCTCCAATTACCCCTCATCTGGCCTCTGAAATGTGGGCAGGAGTCTGTAGTGTTGCATCCTCATCTTACATAAAAAAGGTGATAAACGTTTAGATTTAATGCACATTTGACAGTTTCTGATGAAAAATAAAAATATTGGGGAGCCTTTAGGGCTTTAGCTGTGGCACTACACAAAAAGGGAATTTTAATTGATTATACTTGAGTACTAAAAATTGCTATATTAGTAATTTACATTCATTTCTTTGTTCTAACTGTAATCAAATTAATGGATACATTTACAATATTCTTAATACCGAATTTATAAACATGTCAAGGTATTTAGTGGCCGTGTTAGTCAGAGTGCAGTAATTGTGATTTCACTTTACATTTGTTTTTGTGAGTCAGTGTTTTATAATTACATAATTTTTCTAAATATTTGTAAATAGTCTCTAATTTTAAATAAATTTTATATTGTTTTCACCTAATTTTAACAATTTTATTTATTTTTAAGTCTCACGGTTGATTTCTCTCAAGTTATTGATAAAAAGTTATAATTGGTTCTGGAGATTTAATGTAAGATTTGGAGTCATTTATATATATCACACCGCAGAAAATATCTAATTCCAAATAAGGCAAAAGTACATCACATATAACTTCACTAATATTATCATATCTTTGGTCTTTGTTTTATCTGCTGTATGTGTGTTTGCTTAAAAATTTTATTCAATATTGCTTTTTTAATATATTCTCTGATGCTGGTAGTGCAAAATTTCCACCTTTATTTTTGTTGATATAGATCGGGATGCTTTCAGGGTTGGCATGGGCAGTTTCCTGGGTAACTGCCCATTTACTCACCTGAGTTTTTTTTTTCCAGTTAGAAAACCAGGCTCGGGTGGGTAAAAAAATTATTTACTTCATTAAGGCAAACTTAGCTATTTCTGTAGAGAGTTAAAGATCTTTATGAAAATTTTCTCCAACTAGAAATTTATCTCCAACTAGAAATATAAATAATGACAATGATGTTGCTTTCAGAACATTCCCTTATTAGAACAGCAGTGGCCAGAAGTTGATCAAGAGTATGAGCTTCCATTACGATGTATGGTAAGTAGAATATGGATTGCTATTTGTGGAAACTATAATATATATATATATATATATATATATATATATATATATATATATATATATATATATATATATATATATATATATATATATATATATATATATATATATATATATATATATATATATATATATATATATATAATTAGGCATTAATTGTTTCATGAAGATGCTCTTATATTTATAAAATTTTCATGAAAAATTATAGGCATTTAGCTATCTCTTGTATTATAATGTTTACTTAAAAGAATGATCTACTCTGAAGATAATATATGGTGTCTCGTAAGTAGATTAATTCTGTGTACCTTATTCGTATATGTGGATAGAGTGAATTTGAGTATTCCAGTTTACTATTTCCTGCAGCTTATCATGCAGCATGTTGTATAATAATTTGAATGTTGCTGCAAACTGCTATATCACATACTATATTTCATATATGAAGCATACTGAACACAGACAATTTTGAATACATTGATAATTTAAAAGTAGATTTTCCTCAAACACACAAGCCTGTAACATTTTGGAAACTCACTCCACTGAATTTTAGGCATTTTGCGTTAACTTGTTATTGAATCGCTAAAAACTTGAACGATTAAATTTTACTTCCCCAGGTTTTTGCAAAGGGTGTTATTGCTCATCAGATTTAAGAAACTATTCAACCCTAACTTAGTAGAATTTTATGTAAACGTCATATTGAGCCAACCTTTCATATTCATCATGAAACTAAAGCAGTTCCTATCCAAATGAAAAAAAATGCATTTCATATGAAAAAAGCTTTAGTTTCTTTAAAAAAATAGATATTGGTTGCCTCAGACGAATGTTCCCCAAAGCTGATCCTGCATTTTTCTGCTGGGGTCATTACCTGCCAGACTATCAGTTAAAAAAAATGAGTTTAGTTTTTCTTAAGTAAATTGTCAACATATGGATACTGATGGGCAGTACTCTCTTGTTAAGAGTGATATTAGTGAACAGTGATACACTTTCTAAGCTCGCCATATCGCCCCCACCCAAATCTTTATGATTGACACTTTGAGAGAAGTTTTCTAAATGTCTCATATGTGCATTCAAAAACTTCCCTAAATACTAGCCCAGCACTGAAGCTAACCATTGTGCAAGGTTGTTAGGAGAGCTTTGGCTGCCATACACTTTAGGCCATAGAGGACAGAGGGTACCCTTCTTTGTGTATTTTTGGAATATCATGAATATATGGCATATCTGGAAGTCTGACAGATATAAGACTGCTCCCTAACTCTTTACCTTGTTCACTTCCTATCCTATTTCTTGTAATTTTAATCTTCCTGCTAAATGATTGCTGCTACTCGTAATAGTAGGTAGGTTTTCTAACTTATCATAGGTAATTTGGTCTTTTAAGAATATCATGAATTTCTTCCAAATTTTCAGTAGCTTTTATCACTACTGCTGCAACCCCCTTATGAGGGATATACATATTATGAAAACCTTCATATGTTTCAACATATACCAATTCCCAGTGGTACCTGTGTATTTACATTTGTGTGTAGTATTTTGAGGGCTTGCAAGAGTTGCATAGTCTGTTGCTAGTATAAGGTATTGTCTTTATTCAAGTGTTAGAGCTTGTCTGATCTGACCAAATGTGGTGCTTGCGAGTACTGTATGTACAATGACTCTGTGTGTGCATCTTTTGACTGTTGTCTATGTTAAAGGTGAATGAGAGTGACTTGTTGAATGTTACCCTCCTGGTTTTTGTGTTATGCTTATATTCTAAGGTTTTGCCACATTTTTGTCTATAAGGATCTGAATATCTTTTTCTAACAAGGCCTCAACAGTGAGTGTTTGTCTTACTTTTCTTTGGTGTTTGTCCAAGGAATCTGGTGATGTATAATACAGAAAATGCATCTGGGTATTTTACATGTGGGCATAGCATCAAAGGGGAATTAATAATTTACACAACATGAAAGTCACTTTGCCTCAGATATCTCCATTTTAGAGAGTGCATAGAAAAAGTTTCTCCCATAGAGGTAAGAGAATTCCTTAATAGTAATGATTATTGGCAAAAGTTTCTTGAAAAGTTAGTGTACGATAAACACTTGAAAATAATTAAAAAAAAAAGTCATGATTTGGAAGCGCTTCTTTACTAGCATCAGAGTAGACTGAGTAATTTACTCAAATCTCAATTCACTCTCGCCTATGGAGGCAATCTATGAGACTTGTGTAAATTATGCAGTTCTTTCTAGTGCATTACCCATATATGTATGTGTGTGTGTGTAATTACCTAATTGTAATTACATGTTAGACCTAATTTTAATTAACCTGTAATTACCTAATTGTGATTACGGAAAAGAGCCACAAGCTTGTAACTTCCCGTCCCCTGGTTGGTTCCATTTTGTAATTAGTGATACTTAAAACTATAGATTGAGTTAGCATTAACTACCTCCTTGCTTAGCCAATTCCAATTATCGACTACTCTTACACTAAAAAAGTACTTTCTTACATCCTGCAAAGAAGTTTTCTTAAGAAGCTTCAAACTATGACCATATCAAAATATTAATCCCTATCCAATCTGTCATAACCGTGAAGGAATTTAAAAATCCTCACCATATCGCCCCTTATTCTTCTAGCTTTGAGTGATAGTAAGTCTACTTCCCACAGCCTCTTCTCATAACTGAGATTGCGTATTTTTAGCACCAGTTTTGTGGCATGTCTTTGAACTTTTTCAGCTTAACTATGTGCTTTTTCAAGTGTGGATTCCAAAAGGGGGCTGCATATTCAAGCTTTGGCTTCACATAGGTTACATAACTGTTTCTGAACATTTCCTTGTCCATGTGCCTGAAGGCTACTCTTACATTTGCTAAGAAAGCATGTGCTGCCCTTACTTTGCCATTAATATGCATTTCTGGAGAAAAATCGGCCTGTATGTATACTCTTAGATATATCTCATTCTGCTTCTGCCATTGAGTAGTCAAGCTTGGGCCTTCTTGCACTTGTACCCATTCTCATTACCTTACATTTTGAAGTATTGAATTTTATTAGCCACTTTTCTGACCACTCATGGAGACTATTAAGATCTTCCTGAAGTTCTCAACCATTGTTCTTGTTTCTTACTTTTTTCACAAGCTTTGCATCTGCAAACATATTCATAAATGAATTTGCAGACTCTGGTAGGTCATTTACATATACAAGGAACAAAAGTGGCCCTAAAACTAAACCCTGTTGAACTCCACTGCTAACTCCTCTCCATTCAGACACTGAGTGTCTTACTCATACCCTCTGTTCCCTTCCTTCTAAGTAAGTTTTTATCCATTCCAAGACATTTTCACCTATTCTTGCATTTGCTTGCAGTTTCTAAATAAGTCTCCCGTGTGGGACAGGATCAAATACTTTCTGAAAGTCTAGGACTATGCAATCTACCCAGCCCTCTCTTTACTGTAAGATTCGGCTTACCTCATCATAAAATTCTCATTCTGTTGATCTACCTTCTCTGGAGCCATGTTGTCTCACTGACAAAAAGTTGAAGGATTCCAAGTGAAGAGAGATATGTTTACTTAGTAGTTTCTCCATAACTTTGCAAACTATGCTGGTCAAGGAAACAGGTCCATAGTTTAAAGCCGTATCCCTTCTTACCTCTTTAAAGATAGGTACCACGTTCTCTTGTTTTCAGCATTTTGGAACTCTCCTGACTCCAGCAACTGTTCACATATGATACTTAGTGCCTCGGATATTGAATTTGTGGATTTCTTAAGTACATGAGGGGCTATATAATCAGGACCTGTAGCTTTATGGGCATCTAACTCCATCAGTGCTTTGCATACCTCTGTGGCTGAAAGATGATGTTCTCAAATACTGGCCCATGAGCTTCTATCTCTGCAATCTGAGGGGGTGGGGTATTTATTACTGTATATACTGATTGAAACTCCTTGTTCAATTCTTCGCAGATCTCTTCATCTGTCTCGGTGATTCTTCCATCTGCTCTTCTTAGCTTTAAAACCTGTTCTTTTACCTTCAGTTTTCCTCTGATAAAGCTGTGGAAAAGCTTGGAATTTTCTTTAGCCATCATGGTGATATCCTTTCCATAGTCTCTCTCTGCCTCTCTTCTTTTACTTAGGTAATCTTTTCTTGCTCTTTAATAAATCTCCCAGGCATTTATGTTTTTTCTCCTCCTATACCTCTTCCAGCATATGTCTCTCCACTCCTTAGATCTCTTACACTCTTTATTGAACCATTTCTCTCTGGCATGAATTACTCCTATTTTGGTGACAGGTATGCAACAATCTACTATCTTTCCATATTCCTCACAAAAGATGTCGTAGATTTCTTGTATAGATTTGTTGTTCAATAAGGTCCTCCAGTCAGTAACTGCAAAAAGCTCATTCATTTTGATGTAATCTCCTTTTGATAGTTCCTTCTCGTGTCCTCAGTGCCTCTACTTTCAGGCAGAACATATTCGATGATATAATCCATCAACAACACAGTGGTCACTCTTTCCAATTGGTGGTTCATTATCAACTTTTTCAATGTCCAACACATTATCTGTGAATACTAGATCAAGCAGCAATGGCTCATCCCCACCCCTGGCCTCATTGGTTCCAGTACATGTTTGTGTAGGAAATTCCCTTGTACACAATCAAGGATCTTGCCCCAAAAGAGTCCTTACCACTTTGTGGATCAAGATTTATCCAATCTATCTCTCTATGATTAAATTTACCCATAATCAAAATCCTATATTTTCTCTCCCGTGCAATGTTAACAACTGAGTTCATGACTTTAATAGTACCTATATGACTTTTCTCATAAACTTCTAGCCTATGTGACCCATTATTTACGCGAGCAACCAGTATTCCTTGAACTCACTTTCTATAGCAAAGTTTACTTCTTCAACCTGAAACCTTTCACATATGAGCAGTGCTATCCCTCCACTGGTCCTCTCAGATCTTTCAACTCTTAATTTGAAGCCCTTAGGTAAAACTGTGGCACTGTTTATGTCCACACTTTATTTAGTCTCTGTAACTGCTACTATATCTGCCTTACTGTTGTGAATCCTATCATTTAATTCTACTGCCTTACCAGCTATTCCATCAACATTTGTTTACAGCAGTCTTAAAGAGCCCCCATCCCCTGATCTTCTTTCAAAATCTTCTTTATCTTCCCTTTGTCTGGAATAACTCAGAAACAAATATGTTTCTTCTCTTCGTCATTTCTTTCCTCATCTAACCTTCTAGCCTCTTGCAACACCTTTTGGATCCTTTCCATTATTTCCTGTTCTGTATGGTCTAATGATTGCTGTTTTGAATTCTTGAAGGTCTTTTATTTTTTTTTTCCTCATCAATATTTCTCTATATGTGTCCCCTTTCTCAAAGGTTACTCTCGCTGGTCATTGCTTTCCCTCCCTAGAATTTTTGTCAAGTTGATGAACGTGTGTGTGTGTGCTTGTAACTTCCTGTCTACTGGTCAGTTCTATTTTATACTTAGTGATACTTATCATATTTGTCCTTAAAACTATGGACTGAGTTAGCATTAACTACCTCCTCGCTTAGCAAGTTTCATTTATCAACTACTCTTCCACTAAAAAAGTACTTCCTTACATCCTGCAAAGAAGTTTAATTACGAAGCTCAAACTATGACCTTTAGTTCTAGTGCCAGCCATATCAAAATATT
>JAXCGZ010016197.1:5000-12500 GCA_037179515.1 Halocaridina rubra
TCATTCGGGCCATGAAATTATCAGATAAGCACATTACATATGTGAAAACATGAATCATTTTTTACCCAGACCGGGACTCGAACCTAGGACTTTTGACTACTAAGTCAAGGCGCTACCATTACACCACAGAAGGTTAAAAGGAACCCAACCTAATAGCTTTTATCTGCTATACTTAGGAATGAACGCATTCTAACTGAATGCCACTATGTTCATATTACAGATTCCCAAACCTCACTCGTGGCTTCATTTTAGCATTTAATTCAAATCCCAATCTCATTCGGGCCATGAAATTATCAGATAAGCACATTGCATATGTGAAAACATGAATCATTTTTTACCCCGATCGGGACTCGAACCTAGGACTTTTGATTACTAAGTCAAGGCGCTACCACTACACCACAGAAGGTTAAAAGGAACCCAACCTTATAGCTTATATCTGCTATACTTAGGAATGAACGCATTCTAACTGAATGCCACTATGTTCATATTACAGATTCCCCAACCTCACTCGTGGCTTCATTTTAGCATTTAATTCAAATTGCAATCTCATTCGGTCCATGAAATTATCAGATAAGCACATTGCATATGTGAAAACATGAATCATTTTTTACCCCGACCGGGACTCGAACCTAGGACTTTTGATTACCAAGTCAAGGCGCTACCACTACACATAGCAGATATAAGCTATAAGGTTGGGTTCTTTTTTACCTTCTCTGGTGTAGTGGTAGCGCCTTGACTTAGTAATCAAAAGTCCTAGGTTCGAGTCCCGGTCGGGGTAAAAAATGATTCATGTTTTCACATATGTAATGTGCTTATCTGATAATTTCATGGCCCGAATGAGATTGGGATTTGAATTAAATGCTAATATGAAGCCACGAGTGAGGTTGGGGAATCTGTAATATGAAAATAGTGGCATTCAGTTAGAATGCGTTCATTACTAAGTATAGCAGATATAAGCTATAAGGTTCGGTTCCTTTTAACTTTCTGTGGTGTAGTGGTAGCGCCTTGACTTAGTAAGCAAAAGTCCTAGGTTCGAGTCCCGGTCGGGGTGAAAAATGATTCATGTTTTCACATATGTATTGTGCTTATCTGATAATTTCATGGCCCGAATGAGATTGGGATTTAAATTAAATGCTAAAATGAAGCCACGAGTGAGGTTGGGGAATCTGTAATATGAACATAGTGGCATTCAGTTAGAATTCGTTCATTCCTAAGTATAGCAGATATAAGCTATAAGGTTGGGTTCCTTTTAACCTTCTGTGGTGTAGTGGTAGCGCCTTGACTTAGTAATCATAAGTCCTAGGTTCGAGTCCCGGTCGGGGTAAAAAAATGATTCATGTTTTCACATATGTAATGTGCTTATCTGATAATTTCATGGCCCGAATGAGATTGGGATTTGAATTAAATGCTAAAATGAAGCCACGAGTGAGGTTGGGGAATCTGTAATATGAACATAGAGGCATTCAGTTAGAATGCGTTCATTCCTAAGTATAGCAGATATAAGCTATAAGGTTGGATTCATTTTACCATTATGTGGTGTAGTGGTAGCGCCTTGACTTAGTAGTCATAAAGCCTAGGTTCGAGTTTCAGTCGGGGTAAAAAAATTATTCATGTTTTCACATATGTAATGTGCTTATCTGGTTATTTCATGGCCCGAAAGAGATTGGGAATTGAATTAAATGCTAAAATGAAGCCACGAATGAGTTTGGGAATCTGTAATATGAACATAGTGGCATTCAGTTAGAATGCGTTCATTCCTAAGTATAGCAGATATAAGCTATAAGATTGGATTCATTTTAACCTTCTGTGGTGTAGTGGTAGCGCCTTGACTTAGTAATCATAAGTCCTAGGTTCGAGTCCCGGTCGGTGTAAAAAAAATGATTCATGTTTTCACATATGTAATGTGCTTATCTGGTTATTTCATGGCCCGAATGAGATTTTGAATTGAATTAAATTCTAAAATGAAGCTACGAGTGAAATTGGGAAATTTGTAATATGAACATAGTGGCATTCAGTTAGAATGCGTCCATTCCTAAGTATAGCATATATAAGCTAAAAGGTTGGATTCCTTTTAACCTTCTGTGGTGTAGTGGTAGCGCCTTGACTTAGTAATCATCAGTCCTAGGTTCGAGTCCCAGTCGGGGTAAAAAAAGATTCATGTTTTCACATATGTAATGTGCTTATTTGGTTATTTCATGGCCCGAATGAGATTGGGAATTTAATTAAATGCTAAAATGAAGCCACGAGTGATGTTGGGGAATCTGTAATATGAACATAGAGGCATTCAGTTAGAATTTGTTCATTCCTAAGTATTGCAGATATAAGCTAAAAGATTGGATTCATTTTAGCCTTCTGTGGTGTAGTGGTAGCTCCTTGACTTAGTAATCATAAGTCCTAGGTTCGAGTCCCGGTCGGGGTAAAAAAATTATTAATGTTTTCACATATGTAATGTGCTTATCTGGTTATTTCATGGCCCGAATGAGATTGGGAATTGAATTAAATGCTAAAATGAAGCCACGAGTGAGGTTGGGAAATCTGTAATATGAACATAGTGGCATTCAGTTAGAATGCGTTCGTTCCAAAGTATAGCAGATATAAGCTACAAGATTGGATTCCTTTTAACCTTCTGTGGTGTGGTGGTAGCACCTTGACTTAGTAATCATAAGTCCTAGGTTCGAGTCCCGGTCGGGGTAAAAAAATGATTCATGTTTTCACATATGTAATGTGCTTATCTGGTTATATCATTCCCAGAATAAGATTGGGAATTGACTTAAATACTAAAATGAAGCCAAGAGTGAGGTTAGGGAATCTGTAATATGAACATGGTGGCATTCAGATAGAATGCGTTCATTCCTAAGTATAGCAGATATAAGCTAAATGTTGGATTGCTTTTAACCTTCTGTGATGTAGTGGTAGCTCGTTGACTTAGTAATCATAAGTCCTAGGTTCGAGTCCCGGTCGAGGTAAAAAAATGATTCATGTTTTCACATATGTAATGTGCTTATTTGGTTATTTCATGGCCAGAATGACATTGGGAATTGAATTAAATGCTAAAATGAAGCCACAAGTGAGGTTGGGGAATCTGCAATATGAACATAGTGGCATTCAGTTAGAATACATTCATTCCTAAGTATAGCAGATATAAGCTATAAAGTTGGATTCCTTTTAACCTTCTGTGGTATAGTGGTAGCGCTTTGACTTAGTAATCATAAGGCCTATTTTCGAGTCCCGGTCGAGGTAAAAGAATTATTCATGTTTTCACATATGTAATGTGCTTATCTGGTTATTTCATGGCCCGAATGATATTGGGAATTAAATTAAATGCTAAAATGAAGCCACGAGTGAGGTTGGGGAATCTGTAATATGAACATAGTGGCATTCAGTTAGAATGCGTTCATTCCTAAGTATAGCAGATAAAAGCTATAAGGTTGGATTCCTTTTAACCTTCTGTGGTGTAGTGGTAGTGCCTTGACTTAGTAATCATCAGTCCTAGGTTCGAGTCCCGGTCGGGGTAAAAAAATGATTCATGTTTTCACATATGTAATGTGCTTATCTGGTTATTTCATGGCCCGAATGAGATTGGGAATTGAATAAAATGCTAAAATGAAGCCACGAGTGATGTTGCGGAATCTGTAATATGAACATAATGGCATTCAGTTAGAATGCGTTTATTCCTAAGTATAGCAGATATAAGCTATAAGGTTGGATTCCTTTTAACCTTCTGTGGTGTAGTGGTAGCGCCTTGACTTAGTAATCATAAGTCCTAGGTTCGAGTCCCGGTCGGGGTAAAAAATGATTCATGTTTTCACATATGTAATGTGCTTCTCTGGTTATTTCATGGCCTGAATGAGATTGGGAATTGAATTAAATGCTAAAATGAAGCCACAAGTAAGGTTGGGGAATCTGTAACATGAACATAGTGGCATTCAGTTAGAATGCGTTCATTCCTAAGTATAGCAGATATAAGCTATAAGATTGGTATTCCTTTTAACCTTCTTTGGTGTAGTGGTAGCACCTTGACTTAGTAATCAAAAGTCCTAGGTTCGAGTCCCAGTCAGGGTAAAAAAATGATTCATGTTTTCACATATGTAATGTGCTTATCTTTTTATTTCATGGCCCGAATGAGATTGGGAATTGAATTAAATGCTAAAATGAAGCCACGAATGAGTTTGGGAATCTGTAATATGAACATAGTGGCATTCAGTTAGAATGCGTTCATTCCTAAGTATAGCAGATATAAGCTATAAGATTGGATTCATTTTAACCTTCTGTGGTGTAGTGGTAGCGCCTTGACTTAGTAATCATAAGTTCTAGGTTCGAGTCCCGGTCGGGGTAAAAAAATGATTCATGTTTTCACATATATAATGTGCTTATCTTGTTATTTCATGGCCCGAATGAGATTGTGAATTGAACTAAATGCTAAAATGAAGCTAAAAGTGAGGTTGGGAAATCTGTAATATGAACATAGTGGCATTCAGTTAGAATGCGTTCATTCCTAAGTATTGCAGATATAAGTTGCAAGATTGGATTACTTTTAACCTTCTGTGGTGTAGTGGTAGTGCCTTGACTTAGTAATCATAAGTCCTAGGTTTGAGTCCCGGTCAGGGTAAAAAAATTATTCATGTTTTCACATATGTAATGTGCTTATTTGGTTATTTCATGGCTCGAATAAGATTGGGAATTGAATTAAATGCTAAAATGAAGCCATGAGTGAGGTTGGCGAATCTGTAATATGAACATAGTGGCATTCAATTAGAAAGCGTTCATTCCTAAGCATAGCAGATATAAGCTATAAGACTGGATTCATTTTAACCTTCTGTGGTGTAGTGGTAGCGCCTTGACTTAGTAATCATAAGTCCTAGGTTCGAGTCCCGGTCGGGGTAAAAAAATGATTAATGTTTTCACATATGCAATGTGCTTATCTGGTTATTTCATGGCACGAATGAGATTGGGAATTGAATTAAATGTCAAAATGAAGCCACGAGTGAGGTTGGGGAATCTGTAATATGAACATAGTGGCATTCAGTTAGAATGCGTTCATTCCTAAGTATAGCAGATATAAGCTACAAGATTGGATTCATTTTAACCTTCTGTGGTGTAGTGGTAACGCCTTGTCTTAGTAATCATAAGTCCTAGGTTCGAGTCCCGGTCTAGGTAAACAAATTATTCATGTTTTCACATATGTAATGTGCTTATCAGGTTATTTCATGGCCTGAATAACATTGTGAATTGCATTAAATGCTAAAATGAAGCCACGAGTGAGGTTTTGGAATCTGTATTATGAACATAGTTCCATTCAGTTAGAATGCATTCATTCCTAAGTATAGCAGATATAAGCTATAAAGTTGGATTCCTTTTAACCTTCTGTGGTGTAGTGGTAGCGCCTTGACTTAGTAATCATAAGGCTTCGGTTCGAGTCTTGGTCGAGGTAAAAAAATTATTCATGTTTTCACATATGTAATGTGCTTATCTGGTTATTTCATGGCCTGAACTAGATTCCGAATTAAATTAAATGCTAAAATGAAGCCACGAGTGAGGTTGGGGAATCTGTAATATGAACATAGTGGCATTCAGTTAGAATGTGTTCATTCCTATGTATAGCAGATATAAGCTATAAGGTTGGATTCCTTTTAACCTTCTGTGGTGTAGTGGTAGCGCCTTGACTTAGTAATCATAAGTCCTAGGTTCGAGTCCCGGTCGGGGTTAAAAAATGATTCATGTTTTCACATATGTAATGTGCTTATCTGGTTATTTCATGGCCCGAATGAGATTGGGAATAGAATTAAATGCTAAAATGAAGCCACGAGTGAGGTTGCGGAATCTGTAATATGAACATAGTGGCATTCAGATAGAATGCGTTCATTCCTAAGTATAGCAGATATAAGATATAAGGTTGGATTCCTTTTAACCTTCTGTGGTATAGTGGTAGCGCCTTGACTTAGTAATCATAAGTCCTAGGTTCGAGTCCCGGTCGGCGTAAAAAAAATGATTCCTGTTTTCACACATGTAATGTGCTTATCTGGTTATTTCATGGCCCGAATGAGATTGGGAATTGAATTAAATGCTAAAATGAAGCCACGAATGAGGTTGGGGAATCTGTAATATGAACAAAGTGGCATTCAGTTAAAATGCGTTCATTCCTAAGTATAGCAGATATAAGCTATAAGGTTGGATTCCTTTTAACCTTCTTTGGTGTAGTGGTAACGCGTTGACTTAGGTTCGAGTCTTGGTCGGTGTAAAAAGATGATTCATGTTTTAACATATGTAATGTGCTTATCTGGTAATTTCATGGCCCGAATGAGATTGGCAATTGAATTAAATGCTAAAATGAAGCTACGAGTGAGGTTGGGGAATCTGTAATATGAACATAGTGGCATTCAGTTAGAATGCATTCATTCCTATGTATAGCAGATATAAGCTATAAAGTTGGATTCCTTTTAACCTTCTGTGGTGTAGTGGTAGCGCCTTGACTTAGTAATCATAAGGCCTAGGTTCGAGTCCCGGTCGAGGTAAAAAAATTATTCATGTTTTCACATATGTAATGTGCTTATCTGTTTTATTTCATGGCCCGAATGAGATTGGGAATTAAATTAAATGCTAAAATGAAGCCACGAGTGATGTTGGGGAATCTGTAATATGAACATAGTGGCATTCAGTTAGAATGTGTTCATTCCTAAGTATAGCAGATATAAGCTATAAAGTTGGATTCCTTTTAACCTTCTGTGGTGTAGTGGTAGCGCCTTGACTTAGTAATCATAAGTCCTATGTTCGAGTCCCGGTCAGGGTAAAAAAATTACTCATGTTTTCACATATGTATATGTGCTTATCTGGTTATTTCATGGCCCGAATGAGATTGGGAATTGAATTAAATGCTAAAATGAAGCCACGTGTGAGGTTGCGGAATCTTTAATATGAACATAGTGGCATTCAGTTAGAATGCGTTCATTCCTAAGTATAGCAGATATAAGCTATAAAGTTGGATTCCTTTTAACCTTTTGTGGTGTAGTGGTAGCGCCTTGACTTAGTAATCATAAGTCCTAGGTTCGAGTCCCGGTCGGGGTAAAAACGATTCATGTTTTCACATATGTAATGTGCTTATCTGATTATTTCATGACTCGAATGAGATTGGGAATTGAAATAAATGCTAAAATGAAGCCACAAGTGAGGTTGGGGAATCTGTAATATGAACATAGTGGCATTCAGTTAGAATGCGTTCATTCCTAAGTATAGCAGATATAAGCTAAAATGTTGGATTTCTTTTAACCTTCTGTGGTGTAGTGGTAGCGCCTTGACTTAGTAATCATAAGTCCTAGGTTCGAGTCCCAGTTGAGGTAAAAAAATGATTCATGTTTTCACATACGTAATGTGCTTAACTGGTTATTTCATGGCGCAAATGAGATTGGGAATTAAATTAAATGCTAAAATGAAGCCACGAGTGAGGTTGGCGAATCTGTAATATGAAAATAGTGGCATTCAGTTAGAATGCGTTCATTCCTAAGT
>JAXCGZ010016197.1:20000-27223 GCA_037179515.1 Halocaridina rubra
ACGCATTCTAACTGAATGCCACTATGTTCATATTACAGATTCCCAAACCTCACTCGTGGCTTCATTTTAGCATTTAATTCAAATCCCAATCTCATTCGGGCCATGAAATTATCAGATAAGCACATTGCATATGTGAAAACATGAATCATTTTTTACCCCGATCGGGACTCGAACCTAGGACTTTTGATTACTAAGTCAAGGCGCTACCACTACACCACAGAAGGTTAAAAGGAACCCAACCTTATAGCTTATATCTGCTATACTTAGGAATGAACGCATTCTAACTGAATGCCACTATGTTCATATTACAGATTCCCCAACCTCACTCGTGGCTTCATTTTAGCATTTAATTCAAATTGCAATCTCATTCGGTCCATGAAATTATCAGATAAGCACATTGCATATGTGAAAACATGAATCATTTTTTACCCCGACCGGGACTCGAACCTAGGACTTTTGATTACCAAGTCAAGGCGCTACCACTACACATAGCAGATATAAGCTATAAGGTTGGGTTCTTTTTTACCTTCTCTGGTGTAGTGGTAGCGCCTTGACTTAGTAATCAAAAGTCCTAGGTTCGAGTCCCGGTCGGGGTAAAAAATGATTCATGTTTTCACATATGTAATGTGCTTATCTGATAATTTCATGGCCCGAATGAGATTGGGATTTGAATTAAATGCTAATATGAAGCCACGAGTGAGGTTGGGGAATCTGTAATATGAAAATAGTGGCATTCAGTTAGAATGCGTTCATTACTAAGTATAGCAGATATAAGCTATAAGGTTCGGTTCCTTTTAACTTTCTGTGGTGTAGTGGTAGCGCCTTGACTTAGTAAGCAAAAGTCCTAGGTTCGAGTCCCGGTCGGGGTGAAAAATGATTCATGTTTTCACATATGTATTGTGCTTATCTGATAATTTCATGGCCCGAATGAGATTGGGATTTAAATTAAATGCTAAAATGAAGCCACGAGTGAGGTTGGGGAATCTGTAATATGAACATAGTGGCATTCAGTTAGAATTCGTTCATTCCTAAGTATAGCAGATATAAGCTATAAGGTTGGGTTCCTTTTAACCTTCTGTGGTGTAGTGGTAGCGCCTTGACTTAGTAATCATAAGTCCTAGGTTCGAGTCCCGGTCGGGGTAAAAAAATGATTCATGTTTTCACATATGTAATGTGCTTATCTGATAATTTCATGGCCCGAATGAGATTGGGATTTGAATTAAATGCTAAAATGAAGCCACGAGTGAGGTTGGGGAATCTGTAATATGAACATAGAGGCATTCAGTTAGAATGCGTTCATTCCTAAGTATAGCAGATATAAGCTATAAGGTTGGATTCATTTTACCATTATGTGGTGTAGTGGTAGCGCCTTGACTTAGTAGTCATAAAGCCTAGGTTCGAGTTTCAGTCGGGGTAAAAAAATTATTCATGTTTTCACATATGTAATGTGCTTATCTGGTTATTTCATGGCCCGAAAGAGATTGGGAATTGAATTAAATGCTAAAATGAAGCCACGAATGAGTTTGGGAATCTGTAATATGAACATAGTGGCATTCAGTTAGAATGCGTTCATTCCTAAGTATAGCAGATATAAGCTATAAGATTGGATTCATTTTAACCTTCTGTGGTGTAGTGGTAGCGCCTTGACTTAGTAATCATAAGTCCTAGGTTCGAGTCCCGGTCGGTGTAAAAAAAATGATTCATGTTTTCACATATGTAATGTGCTTATCTGGTTATTTCATGGCCCGAATGAGATTTTGAATTGAATTAAATTCTAAAATGAAGCTACGAGTGAAATTGGGAAATTTGTAATATGAACATAGTGGCATTCAGTTAGAATGCGTCCATTCCTAAGTATAGCATATATAAGCTAAAAGGTTGGATTCCTTTTAACCTTCTGTGGTGTAGTGGTAGCGCCTTGACTTAGTAATCATCAGTCCTAGGTTCGAGTCCCAGTCGGGGTAAAAAAAGATTCATGTTTTCACATATGTAATGTGCTTATTTGGTTATTTCATGGCCCGAATGAGATTGGGAATTTAATTAAATGCTAAAATGAAGCCACGAGTGATGTTGGGGAATCTGTAATATGAACATAGAGGCATTCAGTTAGAATTTGTTCATTCCTAAGTATTGCAGATATAAGCTAAAAGATTGGATTCATTTTAGCCTTCTGTGGTGTAGTGGTAGCTCCTTGACTTAGTAATCATAAGTCCTAGGTTCGAGTCCCGGTCGGGGTAAAAAAATTATTAATGTTTTCACATATGTAATGTGCTTATCTGGTTATTTCATGGCCCGAATGAGATTGGGAATTGAATTAAATGCTAAAATGAAGCCACGAGTGAGGTTGGGAAATCTGTAATATGAACATAGTGGCATTCAGTTAGAATGCGTTCGTTCCAAAGTATAGCAGATATAAGCTACAAGATTGGATTCCTTTTAACCTTCTGTGGTGTGGTGGTAGCACCTTGACTTAGTAATCATAAGTCCTAGGTTCGAGTCCCGGTCGGGGTAAAAAAATGATTCATGTTTTCACATATGTAATGTGCTTATCTGGTTATATCATTCCCAGAATAAGATTGGGAATTGACTTAAATACTAAAATGAAGCCAAGAGTGAGGTTAGGGAATCTGTAATATGAACATGGTGGCATTCAGATAGAATGCGTTCATTCCTAAGTATAGCAGATATAAGCTAAATGTTGGATTGCTTTTAACCTTCTGTGATGTAGTGGTAGCTCGTTGACTTAGTAATCATAAGTCCTAGGTTCGAGTCCCGGTCGAGGTAAAAAAATGATTCATGTTTTCACATATGTAATGTGCTTATTTGGTTATTTCATGGCCAGAATGACATTGGGAATTGAATTAAATGCTAAAATGAAGCCACAAGTGAGGTTGGGGAATCTGCAATATGAACATAGTGGCATTCAGTTAGAATACATTCATTCCTAAGTATAGCAGATATAAGCTATAAAGTTGGATTCCTTTTAACCTTCTGTGGTATAGTGGTAGCGCTTTGACTTAGTAATCATAAGGCCTATTTTCGAGTCCCGGTCGAGGTAAAAGAATTATTCATGTTTTCACATATGTAATGTGCTTATCTGGTTATTTCATGGCCCGAATGATATTGGGAATTAAATTAAATGCTAAAATGAAGCCACGAGTGAGGTTGGGGAATCTGTAATATGAACATAGTGGCATTCAGTTAGAATGCGTTCATTCCTAAGTATAGCAGATAAAAGCTATAAGGTTGGATTCCTTTTAACCTTCTGTGGTGTAGTGGTAGTGCCTTGACTTAGTAATCATCAGTCCTAGGTTCGAGTCCCGGTCGGGGTAAAAAAATGATTCATGTTTTCACATATGTAATGTGCTTATCTGGTTATTTCATGGCCCGAATGAGATTGGGAATTGAATAAAATGCTAAAATGAAGCCACGAGTGATGTTGCGGAATCTGTAATATGAACATAATGGCATTCAGTTAGAATGCGTTTATTCCTAAGTATAGCAGATATAAGCTATAAGGTTGGATTCCTTTTAACCTTCTGTGGTGTAGTGGTAGCGCCTTGACTTAGTAATCATAAGTCCTAGGTTCGAGTCCCGGTCGGGGTAAAAAATGATTCATGTTTTCACATATGTAATGTGCTTCTCTGGTTATTTCATGGCCTGAATGAGATTGGGAATTGAATTAAATGCTAAAATGAAGCCACAAGTAAGGTTGGGGAATCTGTAACATGAACATAGTGGCATTCAGTTAGAATGCGTTCATTCCTAAGTATAGCAGATATAAGCTATAAGATTGGTATTCCTTTTAACCTTCTTTGGTGTAGTGGTAGCACCTTGACTTAGTAATCAAAAGTCCTAGGTTCGAGTCCCAGTCAGGGTAAAAAAATGATTCATGTTTTCACATATGTAATGTGCTTATCTTTTTATTTCATGGCCCGAATGAGATTGGGAATTGAATTAAATGCTAAAATGAAGCCACGAATGAGTTTGGGAATCTGTAATATGAACATAGTGGCATTCAGTTAGAATGCGTTCATTCCTAAGTATAGCAGATATAAGCTATAAGATTGGATTCATTTTAACCTTCTGTGGTGTAGTGGTAGCGCCTTGACTTAGTAATCATAAGTTCTAGGTTCGAGTCCCGGTCGGGGTAAAAAAATGATTCATGTTTTCACATATATAATGTGCTTATCTTGTTATTTCATGGCCCGAATGAGATTGTGAATTGAACTAAATGCTAAAATGAAGCTAAAAGTGAGGTTGGGAAATCTGTAATATGAACATAGTGGCATTCAGTTAGAATGCGTTCATTCCTAAGTATTGCAGATATAAGTTGCAAGATTGGATTACTTTTAACCTTCTGTGGTGTAGTGGTAGTGCCTTGACTTAGTAATCATAAGTCCTAGGTTTGAGTCCCGGTCAGGGTAAAAAAATTATTCATGTTTTCACATATGTAATGTGCTTATTTGGTTATTTCATGGCTCGAATAAGATTGGGAATTGAATTAAATGCTAAAATGAAGCCATGAGTGAGGTTGGCGAATCTGTAATATGAACATAGTGGCATTCAATTAGAAAGCGTTCATTCCTAAGCATAGCAGATATAAGCTATAAGACTGGATTCATTTTAACCTTCTGTGGTGTAGTGGTAGCGCCTTGACTTAGTAATCATAAGTCCTAGGTTCGAGTCCCGGTCGGGGTAAAAAAATGATTAATGTTTTCACATATGCAATGTGCTTATCTGGTTATTTCATGGCACGAATGAGATTGGGAATTGAATTAAATGTCAAAATGAAGCCACGAGTGAGGTTGGGGAATCTGTAATATGAACATAGTGGCATTCAGTTAGAATGCGTTCATTCCTAAGTATAGCAGATATAAGCTACAAGATTGGATTCATTTTAACCTTCTGTGGTGTAGTGGTAACGCCTTGTCTTAGTAATCATAAGTCCTAGGTTCGAGTCCCGGTCTAGGTAAACAAATTATTCATGTTTTCACATATGTAATGTGCTTATCAGGTTATTTCATGGCCTGAATAACATTGTGAATTGCATTAACTGCTAAAATGAAGCCACGAGTGAGGTTTTGGAATCTGTATTATGAACATAGTTCCATTCAGTTAGAATGCATTCATTCCTAAGTATAGCAGATATAAGCTATAAAGTTGGATTCCTTTTAACCTTCTGTGGTGTAGTGGTAGCGCCTTGACTTAGTAATCATAAGGCTTCGGTTCGAGTCTTGGTCGAGGTAAAAAAATTATTCATGTTTTCACATATGTAATGTGCTTATCTGGTTATTTCATGGCCTGAACTAGATTCCGAATTAAATTAAATGCTAAAATGAAGCCACGAGTGAGGTTGGGGAATCTGTAATATGAACATAGTGGCATTCAGTTAGAATGTGTTCATTCCTATGTATAGCAGATATAAGCTATAAGGTTGGATTCCTTTTAACCTTCTGTGGTGTAGTGGTAGCGCCTTGACTTAGTAATCATAAGTCCTAGGTTCGAGTCCCGGTCGGGGTTAAAAAATGATTCATGTTTTCACATATGTAATGTGCTTATCTGGTTATTTCATGGCCCGAATGAGATTGGGAATAGAATTAAATGCTAAAATGAAGCCACGAGTGAGGTTGCGGAATCTGTAATATGAACATAGTGGCATTCAGATAGAATGCGTTCATTCCTAAGTATAGCAGATATAAGATATAAGGTTGGATTCCTTTTAACCTTCTGTGGTATAGTGGTAGCGCCTTGACTTAGTAATCATAAGTCCTAGGTTCGAGTCCCGGTCGGCGTAAAAAAAATGATTCCTGTTTTCACACATGTAATGTGCTTATCTGGTTATTTCATGGCCCGAATGAGATTGGGAATTGAATTAAATGCTAAAATGAAGCCACGAATGAGGTTGGGGAATCTGTAATATGAACATAGTGGCATTCAGTTAAAATGCGTTCATTCCTAAGTATAGCAGATATAAGCTATAAGGTTGGATTCCTTTTAACCTTCTTTGGTGTAGTGGTAACGCGTTGACTTAGGTTCGAGTCTTGGTCGGTGTAAAAAGATGATTCATGTTTTAACATATGTAATGTGCTTATCTGGTAATTTCATGGCCCGAATGAGATTGGCAATTGAATTAAATGCTAAAATGAAGCTACGAGTGAGGTTGGGGAATCTGTAATATGAACATAGTGGCATTCAGTTAGAATGCATTCATTCCTATGTATAGCAGATATAAGCTATAAAGTTGGATTCCTTTTAACCTTCTGTGGTGTAGTGGTAGCGCCTTGACTTAGTAATCATAAGGCCTAGGTTCGAGTCCCGGTCGAGGTAAAAAAATTATTCATGTTTTCACATATGTAATGTGCTTATCTGTTTTATTTCATGGCCCGAATGAGATTGGGAATTAAATTAAATGCTAAAATGAAGCCACGAGTGATGTTGGGGAATCTGTAATATGAACATAGTGGCATTCAGTTAGAATGTGTTCATTCCTAAGTATAGCAGATATAAGCTATAAAGTTGGATTCCTTTTAACCTTCTGTGGTGTAGTGGTAGCGCCTTGACTTAGTAATCATAAGTCCTATGTTCGAGTCCCGGTCAGGGTAAAAAAATTACTCATGTTTTCACATATGTATATGTGCTTATCTGGTTATTTCATGGCCCGAATGAGATTGGGAATTGAATTAAATGCTAAAATGAAGCCACGTGTGAGGTTGCGGAATCTTTAATATGAACATAGTGGCATTCAGTTAGAATGCGTTCATTCCTAAGTATAGCAGATATAAGCTATAAAGTTGGATTCCTTTTAACCTTTTGTGGTGTAGTGGTAGCGCCTTGACTTAGTAATCATAAGTCCTAGGTTCGAGTCCCGGTCGGGGTAAAAACGATTCATGTTTTCACATATGTAATGTGCTTATCTGATTATTTCATGACTCGAATGAGATTGGGAATTGAAATAAATGCTAAAATGAAGCCACAAGTGAGGTTGGGGAATCTGTAATATGAACATAGTGGCATTCAGTTAGAATGCGTTCATTCCTAAGTATAGCAGATATAAGCTAAAATGTTGGATTTCTTTTAACCTTCTGTGGTGTAGTGGTAGCGCCTTGACTTAGTAATCATAAGTCCTAGGTTCGAGTCCCAGTTGAGGTAAAAAAATGATTCATGTTTTCACATACGTAATGTGCTTAACTGGTTATTTCATGGCGCAAATGAGATTGGGA
>JAXCGZ010016198.1:2500-10000 GCA_037179515.1 Halocaridina rubra
GATAGAGTTATAAATCAAAAGTAGTAATTATTGATATATATAGACATACACATACATACATATACACACATGCATACATACATATATATATATATATATATATATATATATATATATATATATATATATATATATATATATACACACATATGTACACACATATAAATATATATGAGCTCCTGAGGGAGGGGGCTAGAATACTTCCTCCATGTTCCCCTGCGTGTCGTAAGAGTAGACTAAGTGGGGCGGAGCGAAGGGAATGAGAGACCACCTCTCTGTACTTTCTCTTCCCAGAAAGTCAGAGCATTATTCCTTTACTCAGCCATTCACCATATAAGGGGAAAAGTGGCTTATGTATATAAAAAGGCATATGAGAGAGAGAGAGAGAGAGAGAGGAGAGAGAGAGAGAGAGAGAGAGAGAGAGAGAGAGAGAGAGAGAGAGAGAGAGAAGAGGAGGAGAGAGAGAGGAGAGAGAGAAGGTATTCCCTCCTCTTTTTCCCCCATTTTTTGGCAATTTAAATATGTTTAGATAGGTAAAAGAATTACATTTTCAATGTTGGGGTATACACTAAGTATAGGATATAAGTTCTCTGGGTTGCAAAAGTGCATACAAAGTTCAAAGTAGCTCAGACCAAGAGGTCTGAAGTCCTTAAGCTTTATGCACTCTGTAATGTAGTGTACTAAATTGTTGCCCCTTTCACACTCACATAAATGGCAATTTGAGAGGTCTGGGTGCTTTCTACCAGTTATCTCGCAATTCACCTCCCATATATTTCTATAACCAAGTCTTATGCGGGCAGCAACTCTATCACAGTCACCTGTAAGCATTTTACCCATGCTGTATTTGTGTCTCAGCCTTCTGAAGTTTTCGTAATGTTGGATCGAACAGCTGCTTACATGTTGTGTGAGTGTAGAAAGTTCTTGCTCTTCCATAATCTCATTATACAACATTGTTTTGAACTGAGTCAGTGTGGTTATAGATTCAGACACTGAACTCTCAGTTGCCATTTTTGCCAGCCTGTCAGCCTTTTCATTACCTACTATCCCAACATGGGAGGGTACCCATGAAAACTTAAGTTGGAGTTTAAGGTTTGCGCCGTTAATAAGAGCCTCTTGAATTTCAGCCATGTGAGTTTTGTAGGAACTTTTTAATGATCTCAGTGACACAAGCGCACTCTGTGAGTCACAGAATATGATAGCATTTTTCCTAGCACTGATAACATGTTCAATAGCAAGTTTTAGTCCAACAATTTCACATTCGGTGATTGATGACCATTTTGGCATACTCAGTGCTTTGTCAAATATTTGCTGCCCTTCAAAAGTTTCATAAACTATAATGCTGCACCAAGACCCTCCTGTACTGCTTGTGTGAGACCCATCAGTGTAAATGCAGAGTTTCTTTGTTATTTGGGAAACTAGTTTTAATAAAGACTTCAATTTCATCTAACCATTGATGTTTTTTAATAATTGGAGCGACATGCGGACCAGATGATAATATTGGAAAAGAGAATTTCTGGCCCAATCCTCTTGCAAGGATTTATTAATTGTGCAGGACCACTCTCTTTTATTAGTGATTTAATGATTGTTGGCACTGACTGCGGCCCTTGCAAATGACCAGCATTACATGGATGATGCTGAGCTGATTTCGCTAATTTAACTCCAAATATCACAGCTGACTGTTTGATATATTCTATCAAAGGTGGGAGGTTTAATTCATGTTGCATATTGATAATTCTGGTGCTCATAGGGCAGCCAAGAATAATCCTCATAGCTTTGTTCTGAATTTTTTCTAGGGGTCTTAAGATAGAGGTAGTCATAGTACAGAGCTGCAGGGTGTGATAGTCGACTAATGATCTGACATATGCGAGATAGAAAATTCGGCATATGTTAATGCCAACACCAGATACCCTATTAGCAAGAAGCTTTAACGGTCTGAGTCTCTGTTGCAGTCTTTCTCACAAATCTTTGACATACTCTGTGTGAGGGGGAGAAGGAACTGGTATTCCCAAATATTTGTGATTTTCGCACACCTTAACCATTTGATTGCTTAATACAAGGTGAGGCTCTTGCGAGATACTGGAAAAGTACTTTGTTTTTGGAGTTGAAATGACAAAACCAATGTCTTTTGATACTTGAGAAAATTCATTAAGTATTATTTGCATATCATTGGCAGAAGGTGCCCTTATAAAAATGTTGTCTGCATAACATATGATGATGCATTCATCATTTGGTAGTCTGAGAGACTTGAGAAGCTTATCCATTAAGATGTTAAAGTGAAGGGGAGACAGAACTCCTTCCTGAGGGGTTCCCAGTGTAAATTCCTTTTCATTGGAAGTAAGATAGCCTTTATAGTACACTTTAGAGGTTCGAATACTCAGGTAGCATCTAATTAGTTGCAGTAGTTTACCTTTGACCCCTAAAGTTGCTATATGATCAAAAATAACGGTTCTGTTTGCATTATCAAAGGCATTCTGCAAATCTAGAAAACAGTGACTTCAGAGCAGTGCTCAGCATTCATAAATTCTACAAAACAGTCTTTGGTACTTTTTCCTTTCATACATCCATACAAATTATTTGATAATTTTCCAAGGAGACTGAAATCAAGTCTGTTAAGAATGACTCTCTCAAAGGCTTTGCAGAAGCAGGATGTCAGAGAGATAGGTCTTAATTTTGTACTTTCTTTTTTTGGAATTGGAATAATAATGCTTTTTTTCCATTGTTCTGGAAGTGTGCCCTCATTATAAATAGTGCTCAATAAAAACTGAATTGTATTAATACCATTACAAATATCATCATTGAGATCTCGGATTACTTGGTACATAATGCCATCCTCACCCGGAGAGGTGCTCTTCCCATGGGAGAGAGCAAAGTCCAACTCATTTTTGGTTATGTAGTCAATGAATCTGTCCTCTTCCATTGTTCTTGCACAGGATAATACTATCTTCATCATTCTTTTAAAGTCAAGATTTCTTAATCTTTGTAAGTTCTATGGAATAAATATATCCTTTCTATCAAGAGATCATACATTTCTTGGCCTGTAATGGTCTGAATATCTATATTTTCAAATGTAGAAGCCATAAAAGAGCGAAAAGTGGCAACGAATTCGATAGGAATATTTATCTACTTTCGTTTATGTGCTTGACAGCTGCCGGAATCGAGTAGGAATGTGCTCTCAAGTGCAAAATGGTCAGACAATAGATCGTCTATTCTTCTACAAGTAAAGTCTTTCCCATATTCTAAACCATGATAAAATATGTAGTCTAGTCTACCACCTTTAAGGTGGGTAAGCAAACGTGGTCCTAGTAAGGTAAAATTGTTATCACTAATAAACTCATAGAGCCGTCTGCCATTGTAATTACAGGTGTTATCAGATGTTTCTGCCAATTCTTTGTGCCTAGCATTAAAATCTCCAGCGAATATAATGTTCTCATAAATAAGAGGATGTGGAAATTTTGCTTCATTGAAGGCATCAGTTCCAATATATGCATTACAAACATAAAAAGGATTGGTTTTGACATTTATTTTGAAAAGCATAAATGTGACATTCTTGATATCCTCACCATCATTACTTGGATTAGTGCTGGTTTCGATTAACTGATGGGGAATGCAGTTACTAATATAAGTGGTGAGGCCTTGCTTACTATCAAGCGAATATTTGGAATAGCCTCTTATGGTGCACAACTGATGAGAGTGCAAACTTTCTTGCAGACATACAAATCTTGGTTTCTCTTTTTTAACATAGTGCAAAATATCTACAAATCTTTTCTTCAAAGAATGAATATTGAAAGTTAAGATTTTGTAATGCATGAAAAGATCAGAACGCATAATATGGGCCTTGATAACAAGACTTACAGTAATAACCACAAAAGTAATGAGTACAATAACAATCACCAGTGTCATAGCAACAGTTATGGTAACAGTTATGAGAATGATGATTCACACATACAAGCATACACATATATATGTGCACATACCTGCATATATATATATGTAGACACATGCACACACACACACATGCACACATGAAAATGCCTATTTATAGTAATAATCAGGAAGTTAATGATTATAATAACAATCACTAGTGTCACAACAATAACCATACCAACAGTTATAGGAATAGTGATACACACATACGTGTATACACGCATATATGTACATATACCTGCACACATATATGCACATACATGCATATACACAGATGCATACATACAAATACTTGCATACTCACATGCAAACATGCATACATATACATGCACACAAATACACATGTGCACATAAGCATGAATGTATGCCCATGTATGCACACATACATACATAAACACATGAATACACATACACATAAACATCCATACAGTAAGATACTTATGCATGTTTGCATAAGCATGCATATGCACTGAATATTTTTGTACACATGTGCACAAAGCAACACATGACCACATACATACAAATACACATGTGTGTATGCTCACATACACATGTGTGTACGTATACATCCATACATACATGCAGACGTAATGCCATGTACACACGTACACATACATGCAGTCAAATATACACAAACATGCACACACACGTATATGCATATATATATATATATATATATATATATATATATATATATATATATATATATATATATATATATATATATATATACATATACACATACACCCACATACCTACATACATGAGAATCTCCTTATATATGCATGAACATGCACACACACACACATATCTGTTTATGAAGAAAAGGTATGACATAGAGATAAGAGACAGGTTCTTTGTAGTAAGCAGAGTGTGATTAATTAGAAAGAAAGAAAAAATTAAAGAATAGAAAGTTGGGAGAGTGATATCTGCATCTAATTATCAGCACTGTTAAAGAATTTTACCTGGTCAAGTACGAGGGCTTTACCTTTGTCTTTAGCAGCGGGTGATTTTCCGGTTCTTTGAGCTATTTCCTTGTCACTGTCTTTATCATTTTGAGATGACATAGGACAAACCTTCGAAGAAAATTTGCCGTTTAAACCTGGGTAGAAGTTTCTACTCATATCCTGGTAAAATATGCCTCAGGGCGTGCCCTGGAGACCGTGGGCACAGGATGTACCTTGCTAACAGGTAGATGAGGATGATAGAGGAGTAAAGGATGTATGATGGAGGATTAAAGGATGTATAATAGAGGAGTAAAGGATGTTCAGTGAAGGATCTTCTAAAGAATATATGACGAGGAGTAAAAGATTATAATGGTGAAATGAGGGATACATAAATGATGAATAAATTATATTTTATGGAGGAGTAAAGGACTTATGAGGGAAAGATGAATAAATTATATTTTATGGAGGAGTAAAAGACTTATGATGGAAGAATAAAGCCTAATATTATATAGCAAGATGGAAGAAGCAAAGATGAGGAACGTAGTTCAAAGACTCCGTAATGGAGGGATGAGTATTTGCTACAATATTAATTTACGATAGAAAAAAATAAAAAAAATCAACTAAGAATAATAAAGGATAAGCAGAGGAAACGGAAAATGGCGGAAAGAAGTGTCTGAAATGATATATAGAACAAAGGGCAAGTTTAATAAACTGGAAGATTTGATGAAAGACACAGTGTGTGATTACCTAATTGTGATTACCTAATTGTGTTTATGGGAAAGAGCCCAAAGCTCGTATCTTCCCGTCTCCTCATCGGTTCCATTTTAGACTTAGTCATACTTATCATACCTGTCCTTAAAACTATGGATTGAGATAGCATTAACTACCTCCTCGCTTAGCCAATTCCAATTATCAACTGCTCTTACACTGAAAAAGTATTTCCTTACATCCTGCAAAGAAGTTTTCTTACTAAGCTTCACACTATGACCTCTAGTTCTAGAGCCAGCCATATCAATATATCGATCCCTATCCACTCTATCATAACCATGAAGGAATTTAAAGACTCTCACCATATCCCCCCTCACTCTTCTAGCTTCGAGTGATGGTAAGTCTAATTCCCTCAGCCTCTCATCATAACTGAGATTGCGTATTTCTGGCACCAGTTTCGTGGCATGTCTTTGAACTTTTTCAAGCTTAGCTATGTGCTTTTTCAAGTGCGGATTCCAAAAGGGGGCTGCATATTCGAGTATTGGCCTCACATAGGTTACATAAATATTTCTGAACATTTCCTTGTCCTGTGCCTGAAGGCTACCCTTACATTTGATAAGAATGCATATGCTGCCCTTACTACGCCATTTATATGTATTTCTGGAGACAAATCTGCCAGTATGTTTACTCCTAGATCTCTCTCATTTTCTGTCTCTTGAAGTTGTACTCCAGCCACCGAGTAGTCAAGCTTGGGCCTTCTTGCACTTGTACCCATTCTCATTACTTTACATTTTGAAGTATTGAATTTCATTAGCCACTTTTCTGACCACTCATGCAGATTATTTAGATCCTCCTGAAGTTCTCTACCATTGTTCTCGTTTTTTACTTTCTTCACAATCTTTGCATCATCTGCAAACATATTCATGAATGAATTTAGACTCTGGTAGGTCATTTACATATACAAGGAACAAAAGTGGCCCTAAAACTGAACCCTGTGGAACTCCACTACTAACTCTTCTCCATTCAGACACTGAGTGTCTTACTCTAACCCTCTGTTCCCTTCCTTCTGAGTAAGTTTTTATCCATTCTAAAACATTTCCACCTATTCTAGCCATTGATTGCAGCTTCCTAATAAGTCTCCCATGTGGAACAGTGTCAAACGCTTTCTTGAAGTCTAGGAATATGCAATCTGCCCAGCCCTCTCTTTCCTGTAAGATTTGGCTTACCTCATCATAAAATTCTAATAAGTTTGTTACTGTTGATCTACCTTCTCTGAAGCCATGTTGCCTCACTGACAAAAAGTTGAAGGATTCCAAGTGAAGAGAGATATGTTTCCTTAGTAGTTTCTCTATAACTTTGCAAACTATGCTGGTCAAGGAAACTGGTCTATAGTTCAGAGCCGTATCCCTCCTTCCCTTTTTGAAGATAGGTATCACATTTGCTTGTTTCCAGCATCTTGGAATCTCCCCTGACTCCAGTGACTTTTTAAATATGATACTTAGTGCCACTGATATTGAGTTTGCGCATTTTTTAAGCACATGAGGGGATATGTCATCGGGACCTGTAGCTTTATGAACATCTAAATCCATCAGCGCTTTGCATACCTCTGTGGCTGTAAGGTTGATGTTCTCTAATACCGGCCCTTGAGCTTCTATCACTGCAATCTGAGGGGGTGGGGTATTTTCTACTGTAAATACTGACTGAAACTCCTTGTTCAATTCTTTGCAGATCTCTTCATCCGTCTCAGTGATGCTTCCATCCGCTCTCTTTAGCCTTAAAACCTGTTCTGTTACCTTCAGTTTTCCTCTGATAAAGCTGTGGAAAAGCTTGGGATTTTCTTTAGCCTTCCTGGTGATGTCCCTCTCATAGTCTCTCTCTGCCTCTCTCCTTTTACTTAGGTAGTCATTTCTTGCTCTTTTGT
>JAXCGZ010016198.1:15000-22500 GCA_037179515.1 Halocaridina rubra
TGTGATCAAATGGCAATTCAGAATGAAGAACATGTGCTAATTGAGTGTCCTTTCTCCCAACCAGTGAGACAAAAATATAATATGTTAAACTATCTGAGTGTCCAATCACTTTTGAATGAAGAGTTTCATATTACCGAGTTGTGTCAGTATATTTATGAAGTACTAAAGTTGTACAGATAAGGAAGAGATTCAACCTTGTAATGAGGAAAGCATTGATTTATTTTTGTATGTATAGGCTAATTTGTAATATTTGGATGTATTCTATTCTTATAACTGTATTTCAGAATTAGGCATTAAGATAAATATGATTATTTACTTCTGTTGGTAAGTTTGTGAGAATATTTGTATTGTTCTTTAGGCTCAGATTTTTTGATGGACAAAATATTGTTTCTATTACTTATGCTATTTTGTGCAAAAAGAAAAAGAATAATATTTTTTTTTTAATACTTTTGTAATATTTTGTCAATAAACTATATATATATATATATATATATATATATATATATATATATATATATATATATATATATATATATATATATATATATATATATATATATATATATATATATATAGGCACATTCAATGTTTACAGTTCTCTAAATTTCTCATTTATTTTAGCACTGAAAAATAAATCTGAGAGGGGGAAAGGGTTATCCTTACGTATGAAATGATGGAATGGTGTAATGCAACTTGTGAGAAGGAAGAAAAGGGATAGTCATAGGTATGCAGTGAAAGTCATGATGGAATAGGGTGCAGATGGAGGATGGAAGTGGCACCTTCAGGTATTAAATGATGGAATGGGCTAATGCAAGTTCAGAGATGGGGAGAAAGGTGATGTCTCCGGTAAGGAAATGTAGGTGATGCAACTCTCGAGATGGAGAGAAAGGGATATTTGCAAGTATGAAACCATGACACGTGGGTGATGCGACTTCTGAAATGGAGGAATTGGGGCCTCCCTCTCATATAAAAGGATGGAATGGGGACCAGAGAAACGGGAAGGAAGGGGTTATTATAGTAATGAATAAAACAGCTTTCAATAATGGAAGGCTGTACCTCTTCCCTAACTGAGTAAAAAATTTTCCGATCTCACCCGATCATCATTGCTTTTCTAGTATGCTTTGCGGCAAGAAAGCAGTATGAGGGAAGAAGAAATTAGCATTTTTTCCCCTCATTCTCGTTTAGTCTCCTCATACAATATTAGTGAATATTTCTACTGCTACTAACACCCCTCCTGTTACTACTACTACTACTACTACTACTACCCCTACTTCTATTACATATTTAATTGAAGGAACCATCTCTACCTAGCTCGAATAGGTTGAAAACATGGGATCTCATGCTTAAAACTCTTTGATTTTGAAATGCATACTTATATCTATTAATATATATTCTATACTGCCTATTAATTCAGCTGATTATGCTTTATAATGATTTAGTTATTCATATATTTTTCTTTACTTATAAATTAATAAATTGCCTATTTTTTCACCCTTTATTGGTTTTATTTGTACTCTCACTACTTTATTCACTTATTATATATCTAATTGCGTAGTCATATCCGTCCTTTCCTTTATTTGTCATCTTTTGTACATTACCTATTTCTGCAGTAAGACTTTAAGCACAGTATCCTTTTTGGCAATCACTTGCTTCTATGCTAAACCAGTCATTATAGATGGGGATGCATGCAGGCAGGTGCTCCCTCTGATTTACAGATACTACACTCTGCATTATGCAATATACAATCCTTGTATATTAAGAGTATATTCAGCACCAAATGTATATACATTTATATCTCTGTGTTTTATGATTCATCTTTTAATGCACATGTGAAACTCATGATACTTATTACATTATTGTTATATGTGCATACCCTATGCTAAAACCAAAAATAAATCAGTTTTATTGTATATGGAATTTTTTTTTTTAGCAAGTGTAATAATGAACAGTTTGACCCTGGCATCCTTGGCGTGGAGAAAATACGAAATGAGTCTTCCCGGTCCCATCACTCCGCCCCATATACTCTACTTTTACAACACTCAGAAACGCGGAGGAGGCCTTCTTGCCCCTAGCCACAGAAGTAAGAAGAAAATGCTGAGTAAAAGAAAAAGTGCAAATGAACTATGGGAGGCAGAGGAACCTCAGTTGCTCACTTGGAACGATCCCACCCATCGCACACTTGATTAAAAAATAAAAAATCCATTTTTGTAAACAATGTTTAGGTTAAATTTCTGAGGAATATTGAATTTGGCAACACTGAAATGTGGCAACGCTGAGAGTTAATTAGACGAGTATAATTTTGCATGAAAAAGGGAGATGAAATACACCCAATTTCTGAAGCCATCAACCTTCGGTTCACGGACCACAATGGTAATACTGGTGCTCCGTGAGTTGAGTTAAAAATTTCAAGTGGTTGTCGTGTAATATCCATTCTTATTCACACGGTAAGACTAATAAAATTAAACATTCACAATATTAAGTCGTTTGCAAATTAGCATAAATAATTTCACTTTTCTGTTGATCTGAAATGTTATTATATCCTTTCAATTTTTTGACCCTTATTCCTTTACAAATTGGATTGTCTAAACTGCGATTAGTTAATGATATCGCCTTGTTGAGTAGACTTACCTTTTGAAAGCCTGGTGGTCCTTAGAAAATCAATTCAAATAAAAGGGGTCCTTGGCTGGAAAATGGTTGGGGAACATTGCCCTATCAGCTAACACTATCGCATACCAATCCTCCTAATTAAGGGAGGGTAATTTTTTACTTTCACATCCCCAGTTACCAAAAAAAATGAATGAAATATTTATTAATATTATGGTTCATTATATGAGGCTGAATTGTGGCTAGGTTACTTCACCACAAGTTAAAAACGAGTTAATAGTTGCAATTATTGTGTTAGTTGGGTACATGATTACATTCCTAACCCCAGTTATAAAAAACATTCTCGAAATTTATTAGAAGATTAAGTACGTTAAGGGCCTGTTCACACAGAGCGTTTTTAACCACGCAATTGGAAACACGCTGTCGCAGTTTCAATGTTTGTTTATGGAATCATACACACGTAACAGTGATGGTTTGGAAACCGCTGTGGTGGCGAGATCCCCATGGCATACGCGTGGTTGGCAGGTGTATCGAGATACATACAAAAGACTGTCATCGTTCACACAGAGCAGTGAAACGCGCGTTTTGAGGACAGCACGCGCCATCATTGGCTGTATGCCAGCCAATGAGAAGAGACTTTGCATTACCATGACAACCCTGGCCGCCACGTGGACTGATCCCCGTAATGAGTCACACACACACCATTGCATCGATGCCCGCTGTTAGAAGCAATTAACACGAAGAAAAAAAGGTGGACTTACCACTCGGTGGCCGCTGCAGTCCAAAACGCTTTGTGTAAATGATTAGTGTTAAACACAGCGGTGGCCGCCGCGGTTAAAAACGCTTCGTGTAAATGATTACAGTGTTAAATGCACGGTGGCCGCGGTTAAAAACTCTCTGTGTAAACAGGCCCTAATTCATCATAGTTCAAAAAAAAATTTATACTTGATTTTATTGTTTTTTAGTTGCTTTAGACACTTTTTTTGATGCTTAGTATGTTCGACTTTTGCATTGGGGTGGGAATGTTTACATCCAAACGAAATGGAGAGTGAAATATAATTCGTCTGCTAACAATTTTAGTAATTACATTCCTGGGAACGATTCCGGGGTTCACTCTGGAATACGCAAATGAATGAACCTAAAATCGCCAAAAGTCCCATGGGTTGCAAATGCAGATATCTGTGGTGTGCATTGTTCGAGAGAGAGTCAATCAAAATCAAATCAAAACATTTATTTCCATTTTGTACAATGGTTATTCAACATTAATAGTAACTTATAAGTAGACATGTAATTAAATTAATAAATAAGAGGGTTAGACATATAGTTAAATTAAATGTAGCTTTCATAGAAAATAATAATGCTGTAATAAAAATGTTAACAATAATGTTAATAATAAAGTAGTAAGTATGCCACTAGATACAGGATCGTTATTATCGGCATCATTTCCATATTTGTTCCCTTACAATGAGAATAATTAGTTCTTAATGAGCAGCAACTATTTGTCCAAAAGAAAACTATATAGTTTGCCTTTGAAAGCTGTGAAGGAGGATGCATTTTTAAGATGCTCTGGAATATTATTCCAGAGTGTTGGCCCTTTGATAGTGATCATCTTTGAACCTGCTTCTGTGTTTGTTCTGTGACTAAAGAGCTCACTGCTCTGTCTTGTGTTGGTTCCCCTTATATCCCTGACTGTTTTTAAATCAAATAGCCAGCTAGGATAATGATGGTCCAAAATTTTGTAAACAAAAACATAAATAGCATAAGCGACCTTATTTTCTGCCCGCAGCCACCCAAGTTTATTGAGAGCTGGTGTGATGTGGTCATATTTTCTTATTTCTCCCAGGGCAACTCGAGCTGCAAAATTAATAAGCTTCTGTATTCTGTTTATCTGAGTCTTAGTGGTAGCTCCCCAAACAGTTGTGCAGTAATTAATGTGACTTAGGGCTAGAGATTCAACAACAGTTATTCGAGTGGTAGTGTCAAAATTGTCTTTTATACGTGATAAGTACATTAATGTTCCTGTAACCTTTTTGCATACTTTATCTATGTGGGAATCAAACAACATGTGGTTATCAAAGTGAATTCCTAGGTTTTTGACTGTTTTGCTAGGTGTGATAATATTGTCGCAAAAATTACTTGTTGTGTTTTCTGGAATTTGTGCTATGTGGAACCTTGAACCAATAAATATGCACTGTGTTTTACTTTCGTTAATTAACAGCCCAATTTCTTGGAAATAGGTTTTAATTTTTGACAGACTGTTTTCTGCTCTTAAAGTTAGCTCTGGGAGATTATTAATATCACCACTAAGGAGTAGTTGAGTGTCATCTGCATATTGTACGACTAGACAGTCAGAAATGAAAGAAGATAGATCATTTACGTAAATGGAGAAGAGGATAGGACCAAGTACTGATCCCTGTGGAACACCAAATGATACATTTTTTGGCACAGAGATAATGTTGTTAAGACGTATGGACTGTTTACGATTAGATAGATACTCGCTAAACCAGCTTGGATCAATATTTAAGTTAATACATTTACTTAAAAGAATTTCATGGTTTACGCTGTCGAAGGCTTTTGATAAGTCTAATAAAATTAGCAAAGATATTTTTTTCATATCTATATTATTATATATACTATTCGTAACTTTAAGCAGTGCAGTTTCCGTCGAGAGTTTTGGTCTGAAACCATGTTGGCTAATCGTTAGTAGTCTATTTGATTCTAAATATGACATAAGTTGGCATGCAACAATTTTTTCTAATATTTTAGAGAAAATGGGTAGCAGGGAAATGGGACGATAGTTTGTCACATCTTCTCTGTCCCCCTTTTTATGCAGAGGTATTACATGTGATATTTTCCAAGAGTCAGGAAACTTTTTAGTAACAATGGAAGTGTTCATAATAGTTAGAATATAGGATGCAATCATGGGTAGAGCATCTTTGATGAAGTGAAATGGTATACCATCTGAACCATAAGAGCCAGAGTTTCTTAGGCTCTTTATGATAAGAATTAGGGTAGCACAATTTATAGGATTTATCTTGAAGTACTCTCTTGTGTTTTCATTGGAAGAATTGTCATTTAAGCAATTACTCATATTCACTGAGTTGATGTTTTCTTGAGTTTTTTCATATGTATTTTTGCCAACGTTAGCAAAATAGTTATTAAAGTTATCTGCTTTGTCTTTCAACTCCGTAATATTTTCATAACTTTCTGAGGTACTCTTTTCATTTGGTATCATGCTTCTTATCACTTTCCATGTTGCTGCTGTATCATGTCTAGAGTCATTAAATTGTTTTTTGTAAGAGTCTTTTTTACTTACACTGATGAGAGATCTGACACGTTTCTTTTCTGTTTTATAACGTTCTCGGAGAGTCATATCATATCTATTCATTTTTAGCTCTTTTTGTATTTGATTTCTGATTTGCATTTCCTCTTTGATGTCATTAGTTAGCCAGGGGGCTGAAGGGCGGGTTATTTTTCTTGTTACAATGGGTGCACAACTATCTAAGCATTCAAGGAAGACTTTTGTTAAAATCTCAACCTGCAAATCGACGTTATCTGTGTATTTAATTCTGTTAAGTGCATTTGTGTTGTTGATTAATGTTTCACAAAAGATATCAGGGGAGTAATATTTTAGACACCGGAATGTCTTGAGGAGAGGCTTCCTTTTCGGCTTGTTTATGTTTAGCATAGCAATGTTCAGCTCGTGGTCTGCAATTGGGCAGGGAACTACGTCCCAATAGGGTATACTTTCCACTTTATTTGTTATTACCAGATCTATAAGAGTCCTAGAATTAGGGGTTATGCGGGTCGGTTTTGTCACTATTTATGTTAACTTCACAGTGTTGATCACCCTTTTCATTTTGTTATCTGCTGAGAGCAAGTCATCATTAAAATCACCAAGTATGTATATGGGTTTATGACGCACACAGATATTTCTGAATTTTTCTAGCAGATGATTGAATGAACTGGTAGGTGCTTTAGGGTGATGGTAAAAACACCCTACAATGAAAGATGGAAGTTTCTGATACTGCACAGTGATACATAAATCTTCGAGCTCCTCAGTTTTTTCTAAACCTGTGGTTATTTCTGATGCACAAATATAATTTCTAACATAAATACAAACCCCACCCCCTCGGCCATGGTCATTGCGAAATATTTTAAACTCTGGGATATTCACATATTTATTTTCAGTTGTAGGAGGAAGCCAAGTTTCTCTTACACAGAGGATGTCTATGTTGTAGTCTTTTGTTAGCATTATTATTTCCTCAAAATGAGCGAGCAGGGACTGAGCGTTCACATGTACTACTGTTACATTCTTACCATGTTTCATTGGGGTGGTATCCATAGTCATAGTTGTAGATTCGACTGTGTGATTCTGCTGGGAATTCATCATTGTAGTGTGTTCTGGGGTTAGCCCATGGATCCTGGTGTCTGTACCTGCCGTTGGATGTGTAACGCTGGTTTGAGTACGTGCCGTGGTATGATCGGGCCTTCCCAAAGTTTGTATGCCTAGGTGAGTGTCGAGGGTTGTAAGAGCCGTCACTCCAGGAGAAGTCTCTTGTGCGTGGACGGCGATAAGAGAGGTTTGTATCGTGTCTCTTTCTGTAGTCTCGCGTATAGGGGATTGTTTCATTAGCTCTTTGCTGTTTATTTTGGTATGACTGTAGTTTGGGATATTTTGTAGAATACCCTGCTCATGTTTCCTATTTGAAACTTGAAATTAAGAAATTATACTTTATGTTTTACTACGATATACACGCACACTTGATATTAAGTGAATCCCACGGACTACATTGTGCTTTTATTATTTTTAACCTTTAAAATTACAAGTTTTTGTATTTGTATCCTGAGGTGTACTGTGTTTCAAAAATGGAGATTTAATAAATAATTCTTTTG
>JAXCGZ010016198.1:25000-27181 GCA_037179515.1 Halocaridina rubra
CTATTCTTCATCACACCTTTCAATGCACCCAACACTTTACATCCTTCATTCACTCTGTGACACACATCTGCTTCCACTCCACCATTTGCAGCTATAACCGAGCCTAAATACTTAAACTGATTAACCTCCTCAAGTGTCTCTCCATTCAACATAACATTCAATCCAGCTCCATCCTCATTTCTTGTGCACCTCATAACCTTACTCTTTCCCACATTCACTCGCAACTTCCTTCTCTCACACACCATTCCAAATTCTGACACTAACTAACACAGCTTTTCCTCTGAATCTGCCACCACCACAGTATCATCTGCAAACAGCAACTGATTCAGCTCCCACTCGTTATCATCCCCATCTACCATTCTCAAACCTCGACCACGCACTCGCTCATTCACCTCTCTTACAACTCCAACAATATACAAATTGAACAGCCATGGTGACATTACACATCCCTTTCTCAGTCCCACACTCACTGGAAACCACTCACTCACTTCATTCCCTAACCTAACACAAGCTCTACTGCCCTCATACAAACTCTTCACTGAATGCAACAATTTACCATTAATTCCATATAATCTCAAAACATTCCACATAACCTCTCTATAAACTCTATCATATGCTTTCTCCAGATCCAAAAATGCAAAATATACATCCTTACCCTTTGCTAAATATTTCTCACATAACTGCCTAACTATAAAAATGTGATCTATACAACCTCTACCTCTCCTAAAACCACTCTGCACTTCCGCGATAACATATTATGTCTTATCCCTAATCCTATTAACCAGTATCCTACCATACACTTTTCCTACTACACTCAACAAACTTATACCCCTAAAATTACTGCATTCATACATATCTCCCTTATCTTTGTATAGGGGCACTATACAGGCAATCACCCATTCCACTGGTACCAGTGACAACATAAAGCATATATCAAACACTCTCACTAACCATTCCAATGCAGTCACACCCCCTTCTTTCAACATCTCCGCTCTCACACCATAAATTCCAGGTGCTTTACCTGCTTTCGCTTCATACAATGCCCTCTTCACCTCCTCTCTTGTACTCTCTCTCTCATTTTTATCTCCCATTACTGGCCCTTGAACCCCTCCAACTGCCATTATAGCTGCCTCTATATCTTCCTCAACATTCAGCAAGCACTCAAAATATTCTGCCCATCTTTTCCTTGCATCGTTCCCTCTTAACATCTGTCCATTCACATCTTTCACTGTCTCTTCCAACCTCGATCAACCCTTCCTTACTCTCTTCACTTCTTTCCAAAACTTTATTCTCCTCATATGACCTACTAAAATCCTGTCCCCACCTAACATTTGCAAACCTCTTCTCTTCCTCTACCTTCCGCTTGGTTTCCACATTTTTCTCCCTATATCTTTCATACTTCTCCCTACTTTTACACTGCAGCCATTCCTCAAAAGCCCTCTTTTTCTCTTCCACCTTCATTTTCACCCCTTCATTCCACCATTCGCTGCCCCTCCTCATGCCACCTCCAACAAACCTCTTTCCACACACATCACTTGCATGTCCCACAAATCATTCTTTCATCAACCCCCATTCCTCCCCTAACTCCCCAACTTCTCTTTCTTTCACCCTGTCATATGCCACTCCCAACCTGTCCTGATATTAATGTCTCTTCTCTGGATTTTCAACTCTTCCACTTTCACTATTTCCCTTCTACATCCCCCCACGCTATATCCCCACTCTTTTGCTACTACCACTTTTGCTTCAACCAAAAAATGATTAGACATCCCAGCAGCCACGCCCCTGAATGCATGTACATCTTTGACTCTACCAACCATGCTCTTTACTACCAACACATAATCCATCAATGCTCTTTCTTTCACTCTTCCATTTGCCACTCTCATCCATGTATACTTATTTATTAACTTCTTCTTAAATAAACTATTACCTATCACCAACTCTTGCTCCATACACATATCTAACAGTCTCTCGCCACTCTCATTCACACCTGGTACCCCATACTTTCCTACAACACCTTCTATCTCTCCATCACCCACTCTGGCATTCAAGTCACCCAACACAACTACATATATATATATATATATATATATATATATATATATATATATATATATATATATATAATATATATATATATATATATATATATATACATATACATATATATTCATATACATATAT
>JAXCGZ010016199.1:0-5000 GCA_037179515.1 Halocaridina rubra
GTGTATGAAACACTGGTAATACAGAATGGCAGTCGTGCCTACTTAACAGCAATACGTGGCAGTACCTGCGGTAATCGTGCAAATGAAAGGAATGAGCAACACAATCAAGTGCAACTGCAACAAAATGTTGCAAAACAGTGTATGAAACACTGGTAATACAGAATGGCAGTCGTGCCTGCTTAACAGCAATACGTGGCAGTACCTGCGGTTATGGTGCAAATGAAAGGAATGAGCAACAACGAATTTTACCGACTAGCACCCAGTGCCTGAGAGTACAAACAAGTACAGTATAGCGGTCGTGCCTGCGCATGAGCGCGTATATGGCAGTACCCACAAATAAAATGTCGTAAGTAATACGAACAAGTACAGTATCGCGGTCGTGCCTGCGTATGAGCGCGTATATGGCAGTACCCACAAATAAAATGTCGTAAGTAATACGAACAAGTACAGTATCGCAGTCGTGCCTGCGTATGAGCGCGTATATGGCAGCACCCACAAATAAAATGTCGTAAGTAATACGAACAAGTACAGTATCGCGGTCGTGCCTGCGTATGAGCGCGTATATGGCAGTACCCACAAATAAAATGTCATAAGTAAAATTCTGGAGTGTTACCAAAAGGGCACAGATCCTATGCAAAATACACCAACGATAAGCTAACAGCTTACTAGGCAGCCAGATTACACATTTCTACTAGTAATGAGAAAATTTATTTTCATGTGACAACTCACACACATGAAAGGCTTAGCCTAGGCTCGATAAATGACACCAAAGTTTTTCTTCCAATCTATGAGCAGTCAATGCTTGAATATAAAACACAATTATAAGCAAAAATACTTAATATGATTTCTCCCAATTCCTAAATCCCAAGGAAATATAAACAATTTCTAACAAGTATCACCCTTTAACGGATATATAAAACACGAATGCTTTAAAACTCAATCTTATCACGCAAATAAATGAAATTTTATATAACACGTCTTCTCGTCATGCAAAATTTCTAAAGTCTGTTACCACATAATCTCATGTAGATTTCCTGATAGATTGTTTACCACATGGGAAACAAGAAAATATTAGTTACCATTATCAATATTGAAAATAAAGAAAAATTTCTTATCCGCAACGTCTCTAGCGCGAAAATTTTCGTGTGCAGCCTAAGATTCATTCATTTCAATAATCGAGCCAATGGTAATCGGGTTTCATGTGCAATCTTAAAAAGCAAAATAAAAATAAATTTATAAAATCAGTCTGTCTGTTCGGGTCCCTGTTCGGGCGCCAATCTTGTTGGGGTTTAGGATGCTAGAGTGTTGTTAAGATTCTGTTTTACTAAGGGGACTCAAAGTACCGAGCTCGGTTAAGAGCTCACAAACAGACAGGACAGATATTTGTACTTGAACACCCCATCTCTATTACCATTAGTCGGTTAAATGAAACTCAGAATTCAACTTTCTTTTAATTTTGGAAATGCGATTACATTAAAAGAATTGAATTAAATTTCTCATATTAAATTTTATGAAATGCTGCCTCGAATCCCGGAGGTGGTGAGCACAATTTCGTTTCCCGGCACCACGGACGTATGCCAAGACTTTGGCCTCAACTCGATGATTACCTCTGTTACACAGGCAGAGTAGAATACAGGACACTGCAATTTCAGAAACAGAAATGACACACTGTTTATAATGGGAAACTGAAAGCATGAGCACACATATAATGAGTCTCCAATGTCATTCTACTAGATGAATATATATTGGTTATTCACAGCTAACCAGAAATATTTATGCTACCATAATAGCATACAAAACCATTAATTCTTTACTGGTGTTAAAGGAAAACAATATATTCACAATAAATGAAAATTTAGCAAGACAAATACAGTACTGTATGTATTCCTTAAATTGTGGGCAACCACAAAAGTTGCAATGCTTATTACGGATTAACAATTAATATGGTAAAACACTATTTAGGATAAAGGAAGAATCTACGAGATAAATACAGTATTCATTCACTTTTAGTTATCAAGAACTTTGCAATGAAAAAAAAAGGGTGCAAAACCACCTTTTGAGGTATTTGCAACTTATAACTCAAAACACTTTATCCCCAACATATGAAGAATTAGCAAGATAAATACGGTATGCATTCATTAAATTGTGGTTAACAAGAAATATTTGCAAAGCCAACTGGGAAAAATTACCTTTTAAATATTTGCAATTTGTTTAGCAAATAGCTTTATTGACGAGTTTTTGACGTAAAACACTTTATTTACGATGATAGAAAGGGGTGAAATGAAATTAGAATTTATTAGGAAAAGAGATAGATTTTTACGGGCTCATAACCAGTCTTCAGAGGATGAGATTTTCGTTTATCACATTCAGTGAAAAGAAACTTCTCAGCAATGTATATCAGCTGTAATTTACAGGTTAAGGAATTAACTTTGGCATGTGAGATTCCAGTTTGGTAATCTACAAAATTTCGTGTGTATGAGAATGGAATCTGAAAATAAAATCCATAAGATTTATCCAGTAACGAATGTAACTAATTCTCGAAAATAAACCAATTTGCTTGACCCACGAGCTTTACCATACACTATCCCTCACCTTGTTGTGCTAGATGAATTCCTGTGAAGATGCCACATAATTAAGATTTGAAATAAACTTAGACTACCCAGGCGAGATGTTGCCTCTGGGCAGTCTCGGCGCCAAAAGAGAGCGTCTCATTGTCCCTCCTGGTGAGTTCATCTGTAGGATACATTTCTAGAGCAGTAATTGGCTCTGATATCATTTTAAGGACTATTTTAGTGGTGGTCCCTGGCAGGCAATTATAGCAGAGATGCAAGGGAGAGACAGTATTTTCAGGTGCAACAAGTGGAAGCAAATAAAATAAAACGAGAATAATAATGAAAAGTTAGGTTACTGGTTTTAATATCTCATAATTTTCTTGGCTCGTAGCAGACAGAAAATAGGAGCAGCCTTTATATCGGGGCTATACTTCTACACGTACAAGAAGAGTAAAATAAGGTATATTTAAAATTAGCTAAAAGCTAAAATACAAATTGCAAATAATCTTAATCTGCAAAAGTCAAGAAGTGGGAATTATTTTTTTAGTTAGAAAATAACAGTTATGTTACTAATTTATTTAATAAGGCATCTAACAGCCTCTGGTGACTTTGAGCGAAACACTCTGTCACACAGATGATGCAAAGATTGTGAAGAAAGTAAAAAACGAGAACAATGGTAGAGAACTTCAGGAGGATCTAAATAATCTGCATGAGTGGTCAGAAAAGTGGCTAATGAAATTCAATACTTCAAAATGTAAGGTAATGAGAATGGGTACAAGTGCAAGAAGGCCCAAGCTTGGCTACTCGGTGGCTGGAGTGCAACTTCAGGAGACAGAAAATGAGAGAGATCTAGGAGTAAATATACTGGTAGATTTGTCTCCAGTAATAGATATAAATGTCATAGTAAGGGCAGCATATGCATTCTTATCAAATGTAAGGGTAGCCTTCAGGCACATGGACAAGGAAATGTTCAGAAATATTTATGTAACCTATGTGAGGCCAAAACTCGAATATGCAGCCCCCTTTTGGAATCCGCACTTGAAAAAGCACATAGCTAAGCTTGAAAAAGTTCAAAGACATGCCACGAAACTGGTGCCAGAAATACGCAATCTCAGTTATGATGAGAGGCTGAGGGAATTAGACTTACCATCAAACGAAGCTAGAAGAGTGAGGGGGGGATATGGTGACAGTCTTTAAATTCCTTCATGGTTATGACAGAGTGGATAGGGATCGATATTTTGATATGGCTTGCTCTAGAACTAGAGGTCATAGTTTGAAGCTTCGTACGAAAACTTCTTTGCAAGATGTAAGGAAATACTTTTTCAGTGTAAGAGTAGTTGATAATTGGAATTCGCTAAGCGAGGAGGTAGTTAATGCTATCTCAATCCATAGTTTTAAGGACAGGTATGATAAGTATCACTAAGTATAAAATGGAACCGATGAGGAGACGGGAAGATACGAGCTTTGGGCTCTTTCCCGTAAACACAATTAGGTAATCACAATTAGGTAATCACACACACACACACACACACACACACACACACACACACACACACACACACACACACATATATATATATATATATATATATATATATATATATATATATATATATATATATATATATATATATATTTATATATATATATATATATATATATATATATATATATATATATATATATATATATATATATATATATATATATATATATATATATATATATATATATATATATATATATATATATATATATATATATATATATATATATATATATATATATATATATATATATATATATATATATATATATATATGATATATATATATATATATATATATATATATATATATATATATATATATATATATATATATATATATATATATATATATATATATATATATATATATATATATATATATATATATATATATATATGCACACACACACACACACACAGGTTTTAAGGCTAAAGAGAGAGGATGGAAGCATCACTGAGACGGATGAAGAGATCTGCAAAGAATTGAACAAGGAGTTTCAGTCAGTATTTACAGTAGAAAATACCCCACCCCCTCAGATTGCAGTGATAGAAGCTCAAGGGCCGGTATTAGAGAACATCAACCTTACAGCCACAGAGGTATGCAAAGCGCTGATGGATTTAGATGTTCATAAAGCTACAGGTCCCGATGACATATCCCCTCATGTGCTTAAAAAATGCGCAAACACAATATCAGTGGCACTAAGTATCATATTTAAGGAGTCACTGGAGTCGGGGGAGATTCCAAGATGCTGGAAACAAGCAAATGTGATACCTATCTTCAAAAAGGGAAGGAGGGATACGGCTCTGAACTATAGACCTGTTTCCTTGACCAGCATAGTTTGCAAAGTTATGGAGAAACTACTAAGGAAACATATCTCTCTTCACTTGGAATCCTTCAA
>JAXCGZ010016199.1:17500-22500 GCA_037179515.1 Halocaridina rubra
CACCAATCCCTCCTACTCAACGCCGCCTTTGGCACTTCGAGCGAACTCAACATGAAAATTTGCGTATCTTTCTCTTTGACTTTCCATGGGATGACTACTGCTTTCGGTCCCACAACCCTGATCGGGTAGCTGTAAAAGTTGCCGAGATCATGACCGCGGGAATGGAGGCGTACATCCCCTCTTCTACAAAAACTTTCTCTCCCCCTAAACCTTGGTTTGACCGTGTCTGCTCCATGGCTATCCAGGCTAGGAATCAGGCTCACCGATCTTACCAAGCCTCTCCTTCCGATTTAACTTGCTCTGCTTTTATTATAGCTAGGAATCGCTGTACAGCTCAGATTCGAAGGTCTAAGGCTTCCTTAATAAGAAGGAAAGTTGATGACCTTAACTCCTCTCCCACTGACAAATGCTTCTGGTCCTTAGCCAAAAACCTCTCCAAAAACTTCTGTAACTCAAGCTTTCCCCTTCTCATTCGTTCTGATGGTTCTATAGCTTGCTCTCCCACTGACAAAACCACTCTCTTTGGCTCTCATTTTTCTGCTAACTCTTCTATCAACGATTCCAGTGCACCTGTTCCTCATTTTTTTCCCCTCTCTAACCCTATGCCCTCCCTTATCCTTTCTTCACGCAAAGTTCATAAGGTTCTTCGCTCACTAAAGACAAACAAGGCATCTGGTCCCGATGGTATCCCTGCAAGGTTCCTTAAGGAGTTTGCAGATGAACAGGCTCCCGTGCTTTGCCGTCTTTTTCGCCTCATTCTGTCAACCAGTATCTATCCTTCATCTTGGAAGCATGCTCTAGTTCAACCTGTTCCTAAGAAGGGTGACCGCTCTATTCCTTCTAACTACTGACCAATTGCTCTAACCTCCTCTATTGCTAAAGTTTTCGAAACTTTACTCAATGCTCACTTCTTGAAACGCCTTGAATCTAACTCACTTATCTCCGATCACCAGTATGGCTTCCGCAAGGCAAGATCCACTGGTGATCTCCTGTCCTATCTTACTCATGTATGGTCATCTTCTCTGGGGAACTATGGGGAATCCTTTGTCGTCGCCCTTGATATCTCTAAGGCTTTTGACAGAGTCTGGCACAAGGCTCTGTTGGCCAAACTCCCTGCCTACGGCTTTACCCCTTCTTTCTGTTCTCTGATTTCCAGTTTTCTCACTGACCGTTCTATATCTGTAGTTGTTGATGGTGCGACATCTAGCCCTTTCTCTGTGTCCAGTGGTGTTCCACAGGGCTCTGTTCTTTCACCTACTCTCTTCCTTCTCTTCATCAATGATCTTCTACAGTCCCCATCTTCCTCTCTTCTTCATGCCTTTGCCGATGATTCTACCCTTCACTCTTCCTCTGCCTTTTCTTCACAACCTTGATCTGTTACTCGTAATCAATCTCGTATCACTCTTTCTTCTACTCTTTACTCCGATTTGCAGAGAGTATCTGAATGGGGCACTCAAAATTTAGTTAAATTCAATGCCTCCAAGACACAGTTTCTGGCTATCTCTTTATCTTCTTCTCCTCTTGATAACCCTATTGTCTTCGAAACTAATGAAATTTACCCTCTTAACTCTATCAATATATTATGAATCCATATAGCCTCTAACTTGTCTTGGAGGAATCACATAATCCAAATTTCTAAATCTTCATCCAAAAAATTGGGGGTTTTGTTTCGTTTTCGTTATTACTTTTCCTCTTTGCAGTTACTTAAAATTTACAAAGGTCTTATCCGCCCCTGCTTAGAATACTGCTCACACATCTGGGGTGCTTCTTCCTTTACTTATCTTCTTGATAGGGTTCAATCTAAGGCAGTCAGACTCATTAATGATCCTTCTCTTACTGCTAACCTGGATTCTCTCTCTCTTCGCCGTAAGGTATCTTCCCTTTCGCTTTTCTATCGCAACTACTTCCATCGCTGCTCTGATGAGTTGGCGAGTTGCATCCCTCCTCCACTGCCGAGGCCGCGTAACACTCGCCAAGCGGCCTCATCTCACAGGTACTGTGTGGAGATTTGTAGCTCACGGATTGGTCGGTGCAGCAACTGCTTCTTCCCATCTACCTCCAGACTCTGGAACTCTCTTCCTCCTTCTGTCTTTCCTAATTCTTATGACCTTTCATCCTTCAAAAAGCAGATCTATCGTCATCTCAGAGCCTAGTCCTCCATAACTCTGGGTCCTTTTTACTTTGACTGTTTTTTCTATCTGTCGTTTTCCTTTGTGTGACATTACCTCATCTCTGTCTTGCCCTTAACTTTTTCTTTTCCTTCGTCTTGGTATTTTCTCGTGCCCGGGCCTTTGTTGATGAGGGCAGTTTCTGCCTATCCCGGTGTCACACTCTTAAAAAAAAAAAATAAATAAATAAATATAATATATATATATATATATATATATATATATATATATATATATATATATATATATATATATATATATATATATATATGCATATGTACATATTAACCAAATAAGCACATTACATATGTGAAAACATGAATAATTTTTTTACCCTGACCGGGACTTGAACCTAGGACTTATAATTACTAAGTCAAGGCGCTACCAACCACACCACAGAAGGTTAAAAGGAATCCAACCTTATAGCTTATATCTGCTATACTTAGGAATGAACGCATTCTATCTGAATGCCACTATGTTCACACTAGATATTCCCCAACATCACTCGTAGCTCCATTTTCGCATTTAATGCAATTCCCAATCTCATTCGGGCTATAAAATAACCAAATAAGCACATTATATATGTGAAAACATGAATTACTTTTTACCCTGATCGGGACTTGAACCTAGGACTTATAATTACTAAATCAAGGCGCTACCAACTACACCACTGAAGGTTAAAAGGAATCCAACCCTATAGCTTATATCTGCTATACTTAAGAATGAACGCATTCTATCTGAATGCCGCTATGTTCATATTACAGATTCCCCAACCTCACTCGTGGTTTCATTTTCGCATTTAATGCAATTCCCAGTCTCATTCGCGTTATACAATAACCAAATAAGCACATTACTTATGTGAAAACATGAATAATTTTTTACCCTGACCGGGACTTGAACCTAGGACTTATAATTACTAAGTCAAGGCACTACCAACTACACCAAAGAGGCTTAAAAGGAATATATATGTACATATATATATATATATATATATATATATATATATATATATATATATATATATATATATATATATATATACATATATATATATATATATATATATATATATATATATATATATATATATATATATATATATATATATATATATATATATATATATATATATATATATATATATATATATATATATATATATATATATATATATATATATATATATATATATATATATATATATATATATATATATATATATATATATATATATATATATATATATATATATATATATATATATATATATATATATATATATATATATATATATATATATATATATATATATATATATATATATATATATATATATATATATATATATATATATATATATATATATATATATATATATATATATATATATATATATATATATATATATATATATATATATATATATATATATATATATATATATATATATATATATATATATATATATATATATATATATATATATATATATATATATATATATATATATATATATATATATATATATATATATATATATATATATATATATATATATATATATATATATATATATATATATATATATATATATATATATATATATATATATATATATATATATATATATATATATATATATATATATATATATATATATATATATATATATATATATATATATATATATATATATATATATATATATATATATATATATATATATATATATATATATATATATATATATATATATATATATATATATATATATATATATATATATATATATATATATATATATATATATATATATATATATATATATATATATATATATATATATATATATATATATATATATATATATATATATATATATATATATATATATATATATATATATATATATATATATATACATATATGCACATATATACATATATATATATATATATATATATATATATATATACATATATATATATATATATATATATATATATATATATATATATATATATATATATATATATGTATATATATATATATATATATATATATATATATATATATATATATATATATATATATATATATATATAAATATATATATATATATATATATATATATATATATATATATATATATATATATATATACTTACATATATGATCGAGGTTTGAGAATGGTAGATGGGGATGATAACGAGTGGGAGCTGAATCAGATGCTGTTTGCAGATGATACTGTGGTGGTGGCAGATTCAGAGGAGAAGCTGTGTTAGTTAGTGTTAGAATTTGGAATGTTGTGTGAGGGAAGGAAATTGCGAGTGAATGTGGGAAAAAGTAAGGTTATGATGTGTACAAGAAATGAGGATGGTGCTGGATTGAATTTTATGTTGAGTGGAGAGACACTTGTGGAAGTTGATCTGCTTAAGTATTTAGGCTCGGTCATAGCTGCAAATGGAGGAGTGGAAGCAGATGTGTGTCACAGAGTGAATGAAGGATGTAAAGTGTTGGTTGCATTGAAAGGAGTGATGAAGAATAGAGGGTTGGAAATGAATGTTAAGAAACTTTTGTATGAGAAAGTGCTTGTGCCAACTGTGATGTATGGATCAGAGTTATGGGGTATGAAAGTAAGTGAGAGACGGAAACAAAATGTGTTTGAGATGAATTGCCTGAGGAGTATGACTGGTGTATCTCGGTTGGATAGGGTTAGGAATGAAGTGGTGAGAGCAAGAAAGGGTGTGAGGAGAGAAATTGCAGCCAGAGTAGATATGAATATTCTGAGATGGTTTGGCCATGTGGAGAGGATGGATGATAAAAGACTGC
>JAXCGZ010016200.1:0-12500 GCA_037179515.1 Halocaridina rubra
GGTTTAACTCACTACTTTCTAGCCTTCACTTCCACCCCACCCCCCTATCTATTTCACTGTGCCCCTCACCCGTTTTTTTTCTTCCTCAATTATGTTAAATAATCTATCCGGTGACAACTACTCGTATCAAAACAAGCACGAAATTTTATTCATGCTAAAACGTAAAAAAAAAAAAAAAAAAATTGTCAACTAACGTAACTTATGCTTATAAAATTAAGTAATTATAAAATTTAATTTTGTCATTATATATGCATTGTGCTTTATTAACTATTAAATTTTTTATTATAAAAAAGTTCATTTTTCACAAAATGCAATTTACGCAAATAAATATACATACACTTTATTGGTCAAATATATTAATAAATTTTCACACACAAAAACGTTTATTTTCTCCCCAAATACAATTTATATATGAAAAATTAATTATTATTCCTTTAGCTAATATACTTGATAAAATAAAAGTTTGTTTCCTTGACACACACACACACACACACACACACACGCACACACGCACACACACGCAAACGCAAATATTTGAGTGTTTGCCATTCTATTCAAATGGGGGTGGACACAGACACATTGGCGCTGGTGAAGTAAGGATGGATGCCTTTCCTAAAGCCCCACGATGGGTGCGATCACGGATCTGTCAATTCCAGAGTCGAATATTCTAACCACTCGGCTACTGCGGCCCCAATATAAAAACATTTGTACGTGGGTGTTAATCACGTCTTTAAGAGATTCTAAAAAAGAAATAAAATTTAATGGCAAGATAAAATAAACTTTACCAAATGTTTTTTTACCAAGTAATATATTTACTGATGGTAAAATTCAATTTAGATAAATTCCATTGTTCAAAAATGTGTGGCAAATCTGTAGAAATGAGTAATAAGAGATTAAAGAATAAAAGAAAACAGATAGATAGATAGATAGATAGACAGAGATACATAGAAAGAATATGTGCCGAATATGTGTGCGTGTGTGTGTGTGTGTGTGTGTGTGTGTGTGTGTGTGTGTGTGTGTGTGTGTGTGTGTGTGTGTGTGTGTGTGTGCGCGCGCGTGCATTACATATATTTATATACATATAGTCGGCCAGATGCAAGAAAAAAATATTTGCACACTGGTGAAGATAGAGTGTATGTTTGTGCGTGAGAGGAGAGAGAGAGAGAGAGAGAGAGAAGAGAAGAGAGAGAGAGAGAGAGAGAGAGAGAGAGAGAGAGAGAGAGAGAGAGAGAGTAATCCTAAATCACTGAAGTTAATGGATTCATTGGATAAAATGTCATATCATATTCCAAACACGACCGACTCACCAGTTCCGACAAGATGCACACGGACACAGAAACACATATTCAATTAACTGATAAAAAAAAAAATAATAATAATGTGACGAAGGGGGGGAGGGGCTCAAACAAAATGGTAAGAGACGAACTTGGTGTAATATTCGTGTATAACGAACGAACGAAGTTAAATGTAATATAATCGTTTATAACGAACGAGTTCCATTTATAACATTCAGTTATATCGTATGAATCAAAATCTGTATATAATATTCGCTCAATGATAATATTCGCTTAATGATAATATTCGCTCAATGATAATATTCGCTTACTGATAATATTCGCTTAATGATAATATTCGCTTAATGGTAATATTCGCATCAATGATAATATTCGCTTAATGATAAAATCCATTCAAAAAAAGGTAAATGTAAAATGTAAAGCAATCATCAACATTAGCAGCAGAAACAGCAATAATAATAATAATAATAATAATAATAATAATAATAATAATAATAATAATAATAATAATAATAATAATAAACATTCGCGTTGATGTGAACATACCTTCGCTTTCAAAATGACAGCCAAAACAAACAGCCTTCACAATATCTCATATTTGGCCAACCACTTGATAACTTGTTCCAACAGCGTGGCAGAAGTCAAATATAACTCTGTTCCACTCAGCTTAATACCAATAGCAGTGCCGAATAACTTCACTGCAGTTACCTTACTCTAATTCATACAGTAATAATGTATCTTCATTTTAAATAACTTCTGCAAATACGTTTTCTTAACGCCCGGATTACACTTATTCAAGTGGGGAGAGGGGCGAGACGGAGATGGTTTGAGCAAGCGTGAGGAGGGATGAGGGGTATGTTGGTATAAGAATGCTCAGGATGGAGCTGTCCGGCAGGAGGGGCAGGGGTACGGCAGTGTGGGGGTTTATGGATATGGTGAGGGAGGACATGAGGGCGAGTGGTGTGATAGTGTAGGACGTGGAGGATGGAGCTGTCCGGCAGGAGGGGGGAGACGTAGGGCAATGTGGGGATTTATGGATATGGTGAGGTAGGATATGAGGGTGAGTGGTGTGATAGTGTAGGACGTGGAGGATGGAGATGTCCGGCAGGAGGGGGGAGAGGTAGGGCAATGTGGGGGTTTATGGATATGGTGAGGGAGGACATGAGGGTGAGTGGTGTGATAGTGTAGGACGTGGTGGCTAAGTATATATGAAGACGATTGATCAGCTATGGCGACCCCTGACGGGAAAACCCAAGAGATATAATTGATTACGTCGGTTTCAGTGGTCGCTGTTTCAGTAGATTTTCTTAAATTACTTCAAAAAGTAACCTGCAAACTACACTGGTTTAAATTTATATTGCCCCTTTTACACCAATTTACGCAGCAATGTATTCACTAACCTTACTTCCAGTTCAATTAACATACTGATGAACAAAACTCCAATCAGTTCACCGAAGTCCAATTTCAAAAGCCTCGTACTGAATTTGGCTTACTTCCAATTATGTCAATAGATAAGCTATAGACGTCTGTTCTATTCAGTTTTGCTACGATTTCAGTAGCCATGCGTATACTAAAATAAAAGTTACTCCCAATTACTTCTAAAATACGGAGATGAAGTCGTAACCCAATTCTGCTCAACTCCAATTTCAACAACCAAGTACTAACTGTGTGCTTCCAATTACTTGAACAAATATGTTGTTGGAAGAAGTCAACTTCAATGCCATCTACACAAGTGACGTCTCTCTTTCTCCTTCATAAATGTTGGAATATTAGAGTAATTGGTACCACTTGCCTGGCACTTAAATGGGGTTTACACGGAACTTGAATGCGGAAATTAGGATAGCAGAATTACAGGACTTTTGAGGACTCCGCATATGTTCCGGTTTTACGTCACGGACTCCCTTTTCTACCAAGGGCTAGGACGGTTGCCTTCTTGAGGACTCGTTTTGGCAGATGTAATCGTTACCCTGAGTGCATGCCCTTGCTAACCTCAGACCGTGACGGAGCGCGAACCTCGACCTTACGCCTCAAAGTAGTGGACACTACCGCTTGAGCCACGGTGACTACTTTGAGGACTCCGCATAATGTAAAGGTTTACGTAGCAGAAAAGAGTTATGCTCACACGTGTATGTCTGTCATATCACAGGATTCGAGTCCAAATACGACAATAGGTGCATCTGTCTTCTAGCTCCTAGGTAAATGAACTCATCGATGTAACTGACTCAAAGGGATAAGACTGAAATATCAAGGGTTTTCCTACCAGATCAAAAGAGTTGACTTTGAGGGTTTTTTCTCTCAAGAATAAATACAAAACACGGTTATCTAGAAGGCAAAGATGGAAGACTAGTGGCGTCTATCGCCTCAATGGCAATGACAACTTAGCAGACATTATGAATAAATTAAAGGCCAATTAAAAAAAAAAACTGCATCGTGATTTTATGTAGAAGAGTATCTATACAAAAGCATATCATGAGGTTCTGCAACAATACAAAAATGTTAAAGCACTGAACGTCATACAGGCAACTTATTCGAGCTAGGATGATGAAGTGGTTTCTTCAATGGTTGTTAAGTTAGTATTAGTAGCCGCAGTAGTAATAGTAGTAGTAGCAGAATAAGGAGGAGGATTCAGTTTTACGTCTACAATAATAATAAAAATAATAATAATAATAATAATAATAATAATAATAATAATAATAATAATAATAATAATAATTGTTTGCTTCGGGTTTACGTCACAGACTCCCTTTTCTACCAAGGGCTAGGACGGTTGCCTTCTTGCGAAGGACTTGTTTTGGCAGATGTAATCCTTACCCTGAGTGCATGCCCTCAGACCATGACGGGGCGCGAACCCTCGACCTGACGCCTCAGAGTCGCGGACACTACCGCTTGAGCCACGGTGACTATAATAATAATAATAATAATAATAATAATAATAATAATAATAATAATTAATAATAATAATCCACAAGCTATAGTTTTTAACTAAAAAATAGTCTAACTCTGAAACTAAAGCCCAACCTTGTCAGTCAAAAAATGCACACTCAATAAGGTTGTAACTCCTGAATAAACTGGATGGGAGGACCGACCTTAGAGCCATTTACAAAGCCACCTGGCCTTCCTTTCCTTTGCCTCATCCGTGCGTTTTAAGTATGCTAATTTCACTTAATAGTCTACTATTAAGTGTAACTATGGCAACGGATTAACAACGAACTCCAGCCCATCCTTTGCCCTCGTGACCACTTTAATGAAAGGGATATCATTTTAATAAGCCACTTAAGCCCGCCTTAAATGGCCTTTATACGTAAGTGGATATGGTTACTGAGCTACATAATAATGTCCCAATAGCAAGTGTTTGGGTAAGATTTATACACTGTTCCTGTTTTACGTCACGGACTCCCTTTTCTACCAAGGGCTAGGACGGTTGCCTTCTTGCGAAGGACTACTTTTGGCAGATGTAATCGTTACCCCAAATGCATGCCCTTCCTAACCTCCGACTGCGACGGGGCTCGAACCCTCGACCTGATGCCTCAAAGTAGCGGACGCTACCGCTTAAGCCACGGTGATTGGTACGATTTACACACTCCATAAGTAAATGTGTGCAAATTTTAATGGCATCGCGCTGCATAACAGCATGTATTTGTCTTGCTTAAATTTACAGATTAAATATAAAACTGAAATGGATAATATATTTATCATCCTACACTTAAGTGTCCTGCTGATTTATACAGATTGCATGTATATATTGTTAATTATATTTCACCGATATCAGGCAATATAATACTACTTAAGTGTCACGCTCTGTATGTGTTTGGCCCGATTTCTCAAACAGTGTAAACCTAACGATACCATATTGTTAGTGAGCTAGACATACACAAATGGATTTCATAAACGCATATGACGCGGTACTGTGTATGGCTAGGATCCCGTAAGGAATCCTAGCCATACACAGAACCGCGTCAGATGCGTTTATGAAATCCATTTGTGTATGTCTAGCTAACTAACAATATGGTATCCTAGGTTTACACTGTGTAAGAAGTCGGGCTTTTAACTGTACTGTTATATATTTACAAAAACATCTCTAAATCTGTGAAATATATTTTAAAAGTTACCAAAATAATTTATAACAATTAAGTGTTATGTTACAAAATAATTCTTTCGTGTAATGTTACATAATATTGCATATGTACCACATAAGTAACGAGTATTCAGCGTCCTATTAAGTATTCAAAGTATGTTCCAGTTTTACGTCACGGACTCCCTTTTCAACAATCGGCTAAGACGGTTGCCTTCTTGCGAAGGACTTGTTTTGGTAGATGTAATCGTTACCCTGAGTGCATGCCCTTGCTAATCTCAGACCGTGACGGGGCGCGAACCCTCGACCTGACAACTCAGAGTCGCTGACGCTACCGCTTGAGCCACGGTGACTACATTAAGTATTTACAGTATACTTTTATAAAATTGTGAAATATATTCTGCTTTCAAGCTACATTATTACACTTAAGTGCTACGTTGCATAACACTTAAATGTCACGCTACATAATTAGCCTTAAGCCGCTTTCATACCGAAGTGGCACGTCGTACGTGGCATGCCACGTGGCACGCCAGTTAAAAACGAACATCCGGAAATATATGAATTCTTTCACACAGAAATGGCGTGACACGTCCCATGTGCCACTTCTGTGTGAAAGGTTTCATGTGTATTCGGATGTTAGTTTTCAACTGGCATGCCACGTGCGACGTGCCACTTCGGTGTGAAAACGGCCTAATGTTAGGCATTAACTTAATCTAATCTAACAATAGACGGGGTTATTTAATGCACTGGGGTAGTTATTACTTAATACAAAGTAATTTACTTCATGTATTCTTCGTGCCCAGGCCCGATGAGGGCTGTTTTGTTTGGTTGGTTTTTGGCCCCTCCTGGTGAAAAAAAAAAAAAAAAAGAGAGAGAGAGAGAGAGAGAGAGAGAGAGAGAGAGAGAGAGAGAGAGAGAGAGAGAGAGAGAGAGAGAGAGAGAGAGAGAGAGAGAGAGAGCTACAATTAAAGGACTCGGTCCCTAGGGAAAACAAAAGGACAAAACGAAATCCTTCAAGACAAAGTTAGAATCTACAGCCGTAGGAGAGACAAAGCTCTGAGGCTGCTGGCATCTAGAATTTGGTATCTAGAATTTGGTGCCTAGATTCTGGCACCTAGATTTCGGGATACCATAAGGTATGTAACCTATTTCTAAACACAAACATTGTAAATCTCACTAAACAAGTTGGGATTAAACCTAATACCAAATGTTTACAAAGACATGAGCCTCATTCCCCCTTTGAAGGGGGGTGGCCGAGCCAAGAAACGCGCATTCACCACGATCCATATATACAAATCAACCACTCCTCTCAGCTCCTTGGGGATAGAGGATTGCAACGTCTCCCCCCCTTCCACCCTGCTTGGGTTACCCACAAGGTAGGTTGGCAAGAATATTCTACAATGCGGCCCGACAGCCGCAGCTGGTGTACCCCCACCGCTTCATTAAACATTGTAAATCTTACTAAACAAGTTGCGATTAAATCTAATCCCAGCGATTTTAACAAAGGCTGGACTGAAATTACTGATGAGATCTTAAAAGTGAAATATACCTTGAGGTATGTTACCTATTTCTAAACACAAACATTGTAAATCTCACTAAACAAGTTGCGATTAAACCTAATACCAGCTGGACTGAAATTACTGATGAGAGCTCAAAGTAAATTGACCAGCTCAGTTACTTAGGGAACAAGGCCAGCTCAACTCAAAGCCGTTTCTAATCCCAGATAAATGAAGCTTTGGTGTCAAGATCTTAGTAAAGTTAACATTCTAGCCACTGGGTTAGCAACTATATTTTTGTTTAAACCTTACTTTCCATTATACAATGGGTATTCGTAAGCCGGGGCAAGCCCCAATCCCCCACTGTGGTGCCCAACCACAGCAGTAACCTGCCAGTAAACAGCTTAAACTCTCGGTCTTGGACGGGAACCAATCTCTCGACCTCGTGAATGGGAAGCCAGCGCGTTACCACTGTACTAGCCAAGATCTTAGTAAATTTAACATTCTAGCCACTGGAGAAGTAGCACAATCTCAGTGCCGGAATAAATGGTGATTTGGGGTCAGGAAGCATATCTGATAATAACTCTTTACCAAAAACCAACACCTGAGTGAAATGGGCTAGTGAGAAACAGACCCCATACAAGCAAGGGAAAGCTACTGATAATAGATATTTGAGGTAAATATTAGGTTGGCTCACGGCAACATCAGCCCGTTGCGATACTACGGCTGAAGGTCTTTTGGACTTAAATGAGACTGTTCAGGACTAGTCGATGTTAAGTCTTCCTTCAGTTATGGTTCTTTTTCTATGCTTACATCTACACCGAATATTCTTGAATCTTCGTTACACATATCATCCCTTCACATCTGACAAGTCACAACACTCTCCATCTCTGTTTCTATTCATGTTATGCGTTCTTCGTGCCCAGGCCCGATGAGGGCAGTGTTTTTTTTTTTTTTAAAGGGCCGTCAAGTTGTCAGTCATAAATATATATATATATATATATATATATATATATATATATATATATATATATATATATATATATATATATATAAAAATTAATAATTAAAATTCAATATCAATATCACAAAATAGGGATCGCAGTAGCACAGTGGTCAGAGCACTCAACTTGGGAAATGACAAACACATGCTTGAGCGAGCCGGGGATCGTTAGGGAGGGCAACCAGTCTTAAATTCCCGGCTCGAACCCGTTTGAGACAATCTCTATTCGTATGGGGATTTAATAGTGACATATGCAGTAAAACAATAACATAATATACAATGTATGTCAAGATTTATGTACCAGAGCTTGTGTTTCCTTGAACATGTTCTCTTGTAACAACATGAGTGGTGTGTGTGTGTGTGTGTGTGTGTGTGTGTGTGTGTGTGTGTGTGTGTGTGTGTGTGTGTGTGTGTGTGTGTGTGTGTGTGTTTGTTTGTGTGTGTGTGAGAGAAAAAACACATACACACACGCTTTGCGAAGCATCAGAGGAATTCAAAACTATTAAACGAAAACTGTCGCATTGAGCGTAAGAAAACACACTAGACACACACACATAACAAATTAACACTAGTAAGACCAATTAAATAATTCCTCATCGTTAAATCATTCACGTTAATACCGGCAAGAGAGTACTAACAGTGACGATACAAGTTCCGGTTTTACGTCATGGACTCCTTATTCTACCAAGGGCTAGGACGGTTGCTTTCTTGCGAAGGACTTGTTTTGGCATATGTAATCGTTACCCTGAATGCATGCCCTTAGAACGTTACGGGGCGCGAACCATCGACCGGACGCCTCAAAGTCGCAGACGCTACCGCTTGAGCCACGGTGACTACTACTAACAGCGACGATACATACCAACCAAAATATCAAGGGTTCATTTTGAGCTCTACTTACTGCCTCCAAATCTTGCCAAGCTCAACAAGAAGGAAATAAAGTCAACTAACTTGACAAAATAAAGTTGAAAATCGTGTAAACTCGAATTAAACCTTAATAAAACAAAGAATGAAAGCTGATTACCGAGAAAATCCTCTAGGATTTACCAGTAAAATACTCGCATTCCTCGGGATTACATTAAAAAAACACACACAGCAAAAATGATACAGATAAACTTGAGAAGACCAAAATACTCTAGTGTTTATATACCCAAGTGGAATGAGACCAAAGAAAGATTACTAAAACTTTTGGCAGATTAAAAATTATAGAACTCTTTCTCTCCAGTGGACAAAAAGTTTGACATCACTTAAGTAATAAAACTTTTTCAGAATATGAAATCTTGTGAGTTAAAAAGAAAGGAAAAAAAACAGTAATTTATAGTAAAATTAAACATTTGAGAAAATTATAGATAAAACCATATCATAATTATACTCACCCAAATATATCTTCCAAATGAACAAAAAATACAAAATTATATCGTAAGAAATACTGAAAAGACTATTGACAAATCATACCACAACGCTAGTTCTTATATATATATATATATATATATATATATATATATATATATATATATATATATATATATATATATATATATATATATATATATATATATATATATATATATATATATATATATAAAACTTTCTCCTTTGGGAAAAAAACTAACAAAAGCCACACACACACACACACAGGTAGAAATGGCATCGCTGAGAGTAACTAAACATTTCGGAATCCAATAACGTGCAAGAAAACAACTATAAACATATTATCAACTGATAATAGAGATCCGTCCCACGCTACAATAATTGTTTCTGTAATACTCCAACACAAACATTATAAAACATTCGAGTTACAACTTCCACTACCACATATATCCACCCCTTCCCCATTAATTCAACTCAACCCCCCCTCCCTCCCAGCCACAGTGACGGCTGCTGCCACATGGTTCCCAACAGCAGGAAGGATGAACTGTGGTGTCGGCGGCAGCAATCTTTAACACAAAATTAACAGCTTGTTTACCCGGCTTAACTAGTTTACTCTCTTGATCCCGCTGTCTAGATCCTCACACGAGGAAGTGCGAGGTGGGGAGGAATGGGGACGTAAATGGGGAGGAGGAGAATGGCGCCGGGGATGAGGAGAATGGTGCCGGGGAGGAGAATGGCGCCAGGGAGGAGAATGGCGCCGGGGAAGAGAATGGCGCCAGGGAGGAGAATGGCGCCGGGGAGGAGGAGAATGGCGCCGGGGAAGAGGAGAATGGCGCCGGGGAGGAGAATGGCGCCGGGGAGGAGAATGGCGCCGGGGAGGAGGAGAATGGCGCCGGGGAGGACGGGAGGAGTAGAAATGTGTGAAAAAAAAGTTAATATAAATCTATCTCTATACATAAACCATTTTCCCCATATAAGAGGAGTGGCTGAGTCAAGGCATAAAACTCTGACTCTCTGGGAGGTGGGGAGGAATTGGACGTAAATGGGGAGGAGAAGAATGGCGCCAGGGAAAGAGGCGCCGGGGAGGACAGGAAGAGTGAAAATGTGTGAAAAGTTAATATAAATGAAACGCGATAAAAAAAAAATAATAGCGACAGAATGGTGGAGGAATGGGGGGTGCGTGTAATGGGGAGATGTAGTGGGGTTGGGAGGGAGAAATGGGGTTGGAGAAGACTGAATAAGTGGATAGGTGAAATAGATATATTTAGGAAGCGTGACAAAAATAAAAAATAAAAACAGAACAAGCAAGCATTTATTTCCATTTGTACAATAGTTATTCTTTTACAAAACTTAAGTGTACACTTATAAGTAGACATGTAATTGAACTAATAAGTAAGAGGGTAATACATACAGTGATCAGATATACTCTATTGCTTTCCTAGCAAATGAAGTAGTCTCCGTGGCAAAATGGTAGCGTCCGCGACTTTGAGGCGGCAGGTCGAGGGTTCGCGCCCCGTCACGGACTGAGGTTAAGGGCATACACTCAGGGTAACGATTACATCTTGCCATCTGAGGTTAGCAAGGGCATGCACTCAGGGTAACGATTACATCTTGCCAAAACAAATCCTTCGCAAGAAGGCAACCGTCGTAGCCCTTAGTAGAAAGGGAGTTCGTGACGTAAAACCGAATCCATCTTTCCTAGATAATGAAGATCATGGGTAAAGCATCTTTGAGGGGGGTGTAAAAGGCGATAGATATAGTGAGGGAGAAAAATTATTTATAAATGTCACGTTTATAAAAAGAGAATGTTGTTGTTGTTCCGGTTTTACGTCACGAACTCCCTTTTCCTACCAAGGGCTAGGACGGTTGCCTTCTTGCGAAGGACTTGTTTTGCCAGATGTAATCGTTACCCTGAGTGCATGCCCTTGCTAACCTCAGACCGTGACGGGGCGCGAATCCTCCACCTGACGCCTCAAAGTCGCGGACGCTACCGCTTGAGCCACGGTGACTACTATAAAATAAGAGAATAAGAACGACGAAAAGGATGGGGGTTAAAGGGTATGTGGATGGGAAAGAGACGTAATGGGGGGAATGGAATGGGGTAAAAAAAAGAAGTGGGTTGAGACGTAATGGGGAGAGTGAAAAATGAGCCAAAAAGATGTATATAAGAAACGTGATAGAATACGAATAACAATAAGGAGAGAATTCAATGTAACCAAATATAGATTGTAATGTTTAACAACTGCAATATCACTTTGAGTGCCCAAGTGCACATGTCCCCATGTACAGTTATCTGAATAAATAAAAAAAAAATCAATATTAGAGAAAAGGATGTGATTAAAGAGGAGATAAATGTATGGGGGAGGAGCCAAAAGAGGAAATTAAAGAGGAAAAAGGGCATTTCCTCACACACAGGAAACATGATATAGTATTACTAAGGGAAGAAACAACATTAAAGGATGGCTATAAAAAAAAAAAGACATGACACTTATAGAAGCGAGGGGGCTTAGTAGTAGAGTGCGTGAGTCGGGAAGCAACTAACGTGGGTTTTATCTCACCGCGGGGCGTTAAGAAAGGCATCTAGTCATAATTATCCTTGTAGATCCAACATCTCTGCGTCCACCCCCATTCGAATGGGGAGTAATTGTGACAGATAAAACGGTGAACAACAATAAAAAGTTAAGGCCAAATTTTTTTCCAGTTTTACGTCACGGACTCCTTTTTCTACCAAGGGCTAGGACGGTTGCCTTCTTGAGAAGGACTTGTTTTGGCAGATGTAATCGTTACCTGAGTGCATGCCCTTGCCAACCTCAGACCGTTACAGGGCGCGAACCCTCGACCTGACGCCTCAGAGTCGCGGACGCTACCGCTTGAGCCACGGTGACTACACTAAAAAGTTAAGGTCAATAGGATAGTTTAAAAACAATAAAAGAATATTACGATATATATAAAACAATAAATAGAAAAACAACAGAGGAAAATAACAAAAATAAAAAAGATTAAAAGAAATAAGATATGGATGGTAATGCGTTAAGATACTATTTTGGTGGGTAACGGAAACCAACATATCAAATCCACGTACTGAGTATTTCCTGTTTTCGTGTGGTACATTTTTAACTATCCTTCCCCGAGGTCTCCCCTCCTCCCCAAACCCCCCTTTCTGGGGTGTCCCCATATAGAAGCAACACAACAGATTAATTATATTTGAATATAATTTACAATGGTTAATAATACATAAGTTTATATACTGAGGAAAAAAAATGAAT
>JAXCGZ010016200.1:17500-27099 GCA_037179515.1 Halocaridina rubra
TGCTTGAACTAAAAATGAAACTAAAATCCTATCCTATTTGGCTATTATGAAATGTTTAATACGAGATAAAAAAAAAAAAAAAAAAATGTGGAAACCACGTGGAAGTGCCGAGCATCTTCTGTTGGTGGGCGTTTCCAAAGGCACATTATAATTTACGATGTTCTCCCTTTCATGCCACGTGCTTAACACATGGTCATTAATTGCTACCAGGCGAGATGATTTAAGAGCGTTGATACGGACTCACAAGCATGGGCATTAATATCATCTCTAAAATATGTTCCGGTTTTACGTCAAGGACTCCCTTTTCTACCAAGGGCTAGGAAGGTTGCCTTCTTGCAAAGGACTTGTTTTGGCAGATATAATCGTGATTAATATCATCTCCAAAATATGTTCCGGTTCCAGTTGCCTACTTGCAAAGGACTTGTTTTGGCAGATGTAATCGTTACCCTGAGTGCATGCCCTTGCTAACCTCAAGACCGTGACGGGGCGCGAACCAAAATATATTAACAATATATAAATATATACTATAAATAACCTGATGAACTGTTACCGTGTATGACAACTTAAGAGAAAACCGAACTAATAATTTCCATTGTCTATCTTTCAAAATAAATAAAAAAAAGTCTTATCTCCTGATCAGCATACACAATACTTGATGTCACACGCACGCGCGCACACACACACACACACACACACACACACACAAAACAATAAACAGTAGCGCTTCTCGAAAACAAATTTCAAGAATTTATTATATATTTTAAAAACCATGGGACTAAATAGTACACATGGCTTTTCTGTTTAAGTTTATAATATATGATTTATGCTTCGACATCAAAATTACCTCCAAGTTTGTTTGTGTGTGTGCGTGAGTGTGTGTGTGTATGTGTGTGTGTGTGTGTGTGTGTGTGTGTGTGTGTGTGTGTGTGTGTGTGTGTGTGTGTGTGTGTGTGTGTGTGTGTGTGTGTGTGTGTGTGTACAATATTAACAATACTTGCCACCGAATCTTAAGATAACAGTGGAAAAAAATATTACTGTAATAGTAACATGGATTTAACAAAATAAGAACTTGGACATAAGAAAATAAAAAGAAGAGATTGTCATAAAAATAATCCAAACAAAAAACAAAAAGAAATCACCAGAAAAATAAGCAAGATCAAAGAAAGTTAAATTCTCTTAATGTCAGCATCAAGCAGGCAAATTGCAACTAACTTCACACAGCCAGTAAGACCGAATCAATTACCATAACTTAGCTGCTTTCATACCCGTCCCTCGGTTACATTCTCTTCGTGATCAAGGCATGACATTAAGCAGGCAGAACATTCACATAAAAACCTGGCCATGAAGTGGGATTCAAAGAGAAAACCTCAAATATGCAAAAGCTCGACGTCCAAGGAAGGCTTGGTCGAAATCCTCTACATGCCTTGCCTTCTCCACACAAGATTTTTTTTTTCTCTCTCTCTCTCTCTCTCTCTCTCTCTCTCTCTCTCTCTCTCTCTCTCTCTCTCTCAATACAATTTCCCAATAACCTGAATTAGCTTACCTAATATAAAAGAAATTTGATAACCTAAGTCTTGAAAACATACGAATATTGCTCTCTCTCTCTCTCTCTCTCTCTCTCTCTCTCTCTCTCTCTCTCTCTCTCTCTCTCTCTCTCAAGTTCTTTACCCTCTCATGAACTACGATTTCCCAAAACTTAAGTTTACCAGTTTAATCCAACCTCGATTATTCTTTAGTATTTCTATATCATGAGATTAATACTTATCTCTCTCTCTCTCTCTGCATTTTATCTCGCTTCTTATTGCTATTCCTAAAGGACTGTCATATTTTCCTTCTTATTCGTAAAGCATCTCTAATTATTCCTTTTAATGCCTTCTCCTTTAAACTCTTGTAAAGACCGAGCGGCAAGTTCCCTGTCTCTTACAATAAGAATTTGGCGACATTTCCACTACTGCTTATAGCGAGACATGGCGACATTTCCATTTCTGCTTGTAGCGAGACATGGCAACATTTCCATTTCTGCTTATAGCGAGACATAGCGACATTTCCATTTCTGCTTGTAGAGAGACATGGCGACATTTCCATTTCTGCTTGTAGAGAGACATGGCGACATTTCCATTACTGCTTATAGCGAGAAATGGCGACATTTTCATTACTGCTTGTAGCGAGACATGGCGATATTTCCATTACTGCTTATAGCGAGACATGGCGACATTTCCATTACTGCGAGACATGGCAACATTTCCACTACTGCTTATAGCGAGACAGGGCGACATTTCCATTACTGCTTATAGCGAGACATGGCAACATTTCCATTACTGTTTATAGCGAGACATGGCGACATTTCCATTACTGCTTATAGCGAGACATGGCGACATTTCCATTTCTGCTTGTAGCGAGACATGGCGACATTTCCATTACTGCTTATAGCAAGACATGGCGACATTTCCATTACTGCTTATAGCGAGACATGGCGACATTTCCATTACTGCTTATAGCGAGACATGGCGACATTTCCATTACTGCTTATAACGAGACATGGCGACATTTCCATTACTGCTTATAGCGAGACATGGCGACATTTCCATTCCTGCTTATAGCGAGACATGGCGACATTTCCATTACTGCTTATAGCGAGACATGGCGACATTTCCATTTCTGCTTGTAGAGAGACATGGCGACATTTCCATTACTGCTTATAGCGAGACATGGCGACATTTCCATTACTGCTTGTAGCGAGACATGGCGACATTTCCATTACTGCTTATAGCGAGACATGGCGACATTTCCATTACTGCGAGACATGGCGACATTTCCACTACTGCTTATAGCGAGACATGGCGACATTTCCATTACTGCTTATAGCGAGACATGGCAACATTTCCATTACTGCTTATAGCGAGACATGGCGACATTTCCATTTCTGCTTGTAGCGAGACATGGCGACATTTCCATTACTGCTTATAGCGAGACATGGCGACATTTCCATTACTGCTTATAGCGAGACATGGCGACATTTCCATTACTGTTTATAGCGAGACATGGCGACATTTCCATTACTGTTTATAGCGAGACATGGCGACATTTCCATTACTGCTTATAGCGAGACATGGCGACATTTCCATTTCTGCTTGTAGCGAGACATGGCGACATTTCCATTTCTGCTTGTAGCGAGACATGGCGACATTTCCATTACTGCTTATAGCGAGACATGGCGACATTTCCATTCCTGCTTATAGCGAGACATGGCGACATTTCCATTACTGCTTATAGCGAGACATGGCGACATTTCCATTACTGCTTATAGCGAGACATGGCGACATTTCCATTTCTGCTTGTAGCGAGACATGGCGACATTTCCATTACTGCTTATAGCGAGACATGGCGACATTTCCATTACTGCTTATAGCGAGACATGGCGACATTTCCATTTCTGCTTGTAGCGAGACATGGCGACATTTCCATTACTGCTTATAGCGAGACATGGCGACATTTCTATTACTGCTTGTAGCGAGACATGGCGACATTTCCATTACTGCTTGTAGCGAGACATGGCGACATTTCCACAACTGCTTATAGCGAGACATGGCGCAAATGCCTTTATAAAATAAAGCTACTGTAACTCTTGACTTTCCATTGACGATTTTTTCTTTCCACTTAGGAAAGGAAACTTCTTCGTAATTCCAGGAAAATTTATTAGTCGACTCTCCAAGTGCTCTTACCCAATGAGGATGGAAAACTCGTGGAAATTTTAAAGATGATTTTACCAACAGATCTTTCCTTCCTTTCCAGACATGATCTGCTAACAACTCATTTCTATTACTGAAACCAAAATTAATCTGACTTTCTCTAAGGAAGATTCACCAGGAGCTCTTTCCAATTAATAATAATTTCTTTAACTTTCCGATGAAATCAGAGAAATTTCTTATTACAAATTAAGAAAGAACAAGCTCTTGAGTTTTTAATTACAATTTACAAATAGCTCTTTCCAAAAAAAAAAAAATCAGTTCTATGATTGTACAATGTTCCGGTTTTACGTCACTGACTCCCTTTTCTACCAAGGGCTAGGATGGTTGCCTTTTAGAAAAGGTCTTGCTATGGCAGATGTAATCGTTACCCTGAGTGCATGCCCTTGCTAACCTCAGACCGTGACAGGGCGCGATCCCTCGACCTGACGCCTCAGAGTCGTGGACGCTACCGCTTGAGCCACGGTGACTACAGTTCTATGACTTTACAATGATGTTATTAATAGACCCGTTTTAATTAAGAAGTCAGACTCTCAAATAAAGATGTATTTTCTCTCATTTCCAAGAGTTCTCTGCCATTTAGAGACACTTCTTTGACTTTCTAATGGCGATATTTCCAAAAATTCTTTCCATTGAGGAAAGAAAATTGGCATTTTTTTTTTATTTGGTATTACTTGCTCTTTTCCCGCCAAAATACACGACCTTCCGAAAGGCACGAGACAAAGCGAAACTAAAGGGGGGTTTACACGGTCAAACGGTTCGTCGAACGTGGTTCGACAGACAAGTGTTTGAAGTGATGTTCGAACGTGTGAACGGGGGTATTTGGTTGTCGAACACGTTTGTCAAACGTGTTCGACAACCAAAAACCCCGTTCACACGTTCGAACATCACTTCAAACACTTTGTCGAACCGCGTTCGACGAACCGTTTGACCGTGTAAACCCCCCTTAACGTAAATAGATGAACTGTATGCATGAATACCAGATTAGGCTGTAAACATGGCGTCATAAAAGCGAGAAATGGTACACACGTTATATACTAAAACCAGCCGTAAAAAAGGTTGGTTGAAGGAAGCATTCAGCCGGAACTAGCGAGCCTGGGCGCGGAACTGTGGACGGTTTGGCGTCAAATAACGAGAGCAAGTGGCGGTTCGCGCCAACCAAATAACCAATTAGGCGTATTAACTTCATCATAGCTTCCGTCTGCAACACGTTATATAGCCTATTCCCCCATACCCCCATCCCTCTCGACCAATCACCACAGCCCTATCCCCCCATACCCCCTCGACCAATCACCACTGGCCACCATTACCACGGCAAATCAAGCCTAAAGGAAGGGGAGGATTAGGATGATAATATCTTGCGCTCTTTTCCCTCTTCCAAGAGATAGCGAAAGGGGAGAAAGACGAAGAGGGGGGATAGGAAGCCCCTAGGGGTGTGGTTGATGGGAGGTGGTAGGAGTTATAATGGAGCTGTAAAGTCTGTTAATGAGGTGTAGTTTAGGAGCTAACTGCTCAACGCTGAGGTCCTCCACATGGAGCTTGCAGCGGTCTTGCACAACCAAATGTGCTCATTTTCTTTCCTCATGAGGCATAAACTTGTTCGTTATTGTTTTTATCTCTCTCTCTCTCTCTCTCTCTCTCTCTCTCTCTCATTTATATAATCAGCTTCCCAGAGAACTAAAAAATGCTGGTTCAGTGTATACTTTTAAATATAATCTTAAGAAGTTACTCTTAAAGGAAGATTTTACTTGTAAATTTTAATAGTACACCCATATTTGAATACCCAATGTACGTTGGAAATAAAGTCTTATTATTATTATTACTCTCTCGCAAATGTACTCATTTTCTTCCCTCAAGAGACATACTTGTTCGTTATTCTCTCTCTCTCTCTCTCTCTCTCTCTCTCTCTCTCTCTCTCTCTCTCTCTGGTGTAAGTTTCTCATTAAGAAAACATGCATGTCTTCACAAGTTCATGTGCATGTATGTATACAAACGCGCATGAATGTAAAAGTAAGATATTCTTAATATTCTAATATTTAATATTATCAAATCCAAATTGAACAAGTTGCAATTAATTTTTTTTGTAACAATAAAGCATTTTACTGGCTTTAACAATATACAAGTAAAAATAATATCGGTTAAAAGAGCTTGGAATATATATATATATATATATATATATATATATATATATATATATATATATATATATATATATATATATATATATATATATATATATATATATATATAACTTTACAGGTGATGTGAATGAGAAACAATAATTCAATTTAGGTACACCATGCAATATACTAATAAACTCTGTAAAAACACTTTAACTCCGATTAATTATATCACTGTGGTTGGCAAGTAGTCTTGATCCACGTGTCAACATGAATGACCAAAACGTCATGGCTTTACAGATCAAGGTAATATATCTTATTACAGCAAACCACACGATATTTTTGCCCAAATAAAGGAAGAGAGAGTGGCAAAAACATTTTGTACCACTACACGATATTTAAAGGAGAGGAATGAGGAAAAGTGTGTGGCCCCAAATTAGCTGCACGACATTTTTGTATTATGTAAAGGAGAGACGAAAAGCAACACGTGTAGTTCCAAATTACTTTCACGAGAGAGGCATTATACATTTAGAAAAACCATAATAAATATTTTGATACAACTCTGTGTGTGTGTGTGTGTGTGTGTGTGTGTGTGTGTGTGTGTGTGTGTACACATCACAGTTTAATGTAACTATGTGCTATTACTCCCCATTCGAATGGGGGTGGACGCATAAAGGTTGGAACTAGGAGATTAAGGCTAGATGCCCTTCCTAACGCCCTGCGGTGAACTCGAACGCGCGTTAGTCGCATCCCGATTGGTGCGTTCTACCACTGAGCCACTGCGGTTTCCGTAATATACAACACGAAAAACAAAACCAAACTACTTTTTCAATAAAGTACCACAATGGGAAATTATGTAAAATATTTGTTCCAACAACCAACATGGATACTTATAAATTTTTCCTGTTAGTCACACATTCATTTACCTATTTAATTATTTCTCTGTACAGCTGAAGTCAATTACAAATTGCTAAGCTAAAGCTAGCTTCTTGATTTTTATATTTTTTTTTTAACTAGCTGGCTACGAGACTTTTTTTGAACTATAATAGGAGAAAAACAATGGGAAAATGACTTCTTTCAACTAGTTACGTGGACTTATTATTACTACTACTATTAGTAGTAGTAGTAGTTGAAGTAGTAGTAGTAGTAGTAGTTGAAGTAATAGTAGTATTAGTAGTAGTAGTCAATGACAAAAGTTTCTTGCAACTAGCTACGTGGACTTATTATTATTATTATTATTAGTAGTAGTAGTAGTAGTAGTAGTAGTAGTTGTAGTTGAAGTAATAGTAATATTAGTAGTAGTCAATGACAAAAGTTTCTTGCAACATCCAACTTTGTGCATTGCAGTTAAATGAACAAACGCCATTCCTTTCAACTTAGGATATATTTTCTTTATATGAATACATTGTATGCATATAAAATTAAGACACACTATACATGTGATACAAAATGAGATTGCATAGTATCAAAAGTACATTTACAGCTACGGTTACAAAGATAATAATAATAATAATAATAATAATAATAATAATAATAATAAAAATATACCAAATATCAATTACAATATTTTATACAAAATATTACTTCATTACAGTCATACCACAATGCAAGTATATATATATATATATATATATATATATATATATATATATATATATATATATATATATATATATATATATATAGCCAGACAGATTAAAATATGTGCTAGTCTTGTCAACCTTACCGAATCTTATTCAGAAACATGAAAAAAGGGACAAAATCTCACTCCCAATGTCAACTTTCGTCTCAAAAGTCTCTCCAAATGTAAAAATCCATCTCTCCCATTCATCTCTCTCTCTCTCTCTCTCTCTCTCTCTCTCTCTCTCTCTCTCTCTCTTTCAGTCCTTTCATCTCTTCCCCTTTCAAACACTCTCTCTCTCTCTCTCTCTCTCTCTCTCTCTCTCTCACAACCCAAAATGTCAGCAGCAGCAATAGCATTCATGTGAAAACAGAAAAGGATAAAGAGAGAAAAAAAAGAGAGGGAACTAGAGAGTAGAAAAGAGAGAGAGAAAAAAAGAGAAAAAAAATTTCTGTTGGCTTCAATGTAGCGGAGGGAGGACGGAAGGCAGGGGACGGCGGAGCGGGTCTTCCAAATAGGCCTTTTGTGTCTATCCCCTTCAGAAGCTAAATATTCAATGGCTTCCAACGACTCCCTGCCACGTGTATTACTACCATCTCAACGTCAGATGCACCGTGGGTGTTCCTTCCTAAGGGCTAACATGCTGCGATATATATATACAGTTACACATACCATTCAAAAATATAATTTTCATATAGACTAGTTTTCTTTCTTTGTATAATTTTCATATAGACTATTTTTCTTTCTTTGTACACTTGTTATATATATATATATATATATATATATATATATATATATATATATATATATATATATATATATATATATATATATATATATATATATTCTATCTCGTATTATTTAAATGTTTCTTTTAAATACTACATACACTTTTTAACCTAAATTTTCATTTCAAGTCTGTTTTCTTTCTGCTAATTTCTGTCAGTAGTCGATCCGTGTGTACGTGTGTGTGTGTTTTAATACACAGAAAAAGGACTTATAAACAATTCTCAGAAAGTTCCTCATTTGCTTACTGATGTCCATCTCGATTTACATTTGCCTGTTTGTAGCTACAAAGAATCATATACAAACATCTGTAAAACATCGGCATTTCGCGTTTGCTTCTCTGTATATCACTTAAGTTAGTATGTCTGTCCGATAGTAATGCATGTGAGTGCAATGCATGTATTCTTAAACAACCTAAAAAAAATAACAGAAGAAAAATGAATAAACTTTAAAAAAAAAAAAAAATCTGTCGAGTTTTCATTTAAGTCTCATGGCCTATCTTCTTTCAAAAAGCAGATCTATCGTCATCTCAGGGCCTAATCCTGGCCTATTAATAGGCCCTTAATACTTCGACTCTACTTTTAGCCTGTCCTTTTCCTTCTGTGTATCATTCCATTATTTCTGCTTTGTCCTTAAACTTTTACTTTCTTCGTCATAATGTTTATTTGGTACCCGGGCCTGATGGCCGGGACTCGAACCTAAGGCACTTAATTAGTGTGCCAAGGCGCAACCAATTCCACCACTGAAGGTCTGAATGAAGAAGTAAACCTCATACCTACTGCTGCGCAAGGGAATGAACGCATGATCTCTGAATGTTTTTTGTTTATATTACAGCTTCTTCCCAACCTCATTCGTGGCTTCATTTTCGCATTTTATTCAAATCCCAGCTATACAGGCATCAATAATAGAGTCACGGCTAGAGGCAAAAAAATGATTCATGTTTTCACATATTTCAATGTGTTTATTTGATTATATATATATATATATATATATATATATATATATATATATATATATATATATATATATATATATATATATATATATATATATATAAAACCGACTAGGTTTTAAATATTAAAGAACTGACAATTACAACAAGGCACTCAGATAAATAAAAGGTGGCAATCTTCTTATGTCTCATATATCTTTTGTGAGCTAGAAACCACTTAAAAACAAAGAGAGCGAGAGAGAGAGAGAGAGAGAGAGAGAGAGAGAGAGAGAGAGAGAGAGAGAGAGAGAGAGAGAGAGAGAGAGAGAGAGAGAGAGAGTATACAATAACCTTTTCTATTCTTGTACATGAACTGAGGAGAGAGAATAACCCAC
>JAXCGZ010016201.1:10000-27057 GCA_037179515.1 Halocaridina rubra
TCACTCTTTCCAATTGGTGGTTCATACTCAAGTTTTTTCAATATCCAACACATTATCTGTGAACACTAGATCAAGTAGTGATGGCTCATCCCCACCCATGGCCCTTGTTGGTTCCATTACATGTTGGTGTAGGAAATTCCCTTGTACGCAATCTAGGAATCTTGCCCCGAATGAGTCCTCACCACTGTGTGGGTCAAGATTTATCCAATCTATCTCTTTATGATTAAAGTCTCCCATAATCAAAATTCTACATTTTTTTTCCCGTGCCATGTTAACAACTGAGTTTATGACTTCAATAGTACCTATATGACTTTCCTCATAAACTTCTAGCCTATTTTGGTTCCTTGGTGGGTTGTATACAACAGTTATTATAATGCTCTCTGACCCAGTATTTATGCGAGCAACAAGAAATTCCTTGAACTCACTTTCTATAGCCAAGTTTATTTCTTCAACTTGAATCCTTTCACTTATGAGCAGTGCTATCCCTCCACCAGTCCTCTCAGATCTTTCAACCCTTAGTATTCTGAAGCCCTTAGGAAAAACTGTGACACTGTTTATGTCCTCACTCAACTTAGTCTCTGTAATTGCTACTATATCTGCCTTACTGTTGTGAATCCTATCTTTTAATTCTACTGCCTTACCAGCTAATCCATCAGCATTTGTGTATAACAATCTTAATGAGGCCCCATACCATGATCTTCTGTCATTATCTTCTTTATCTCCCCTTTGTCTGGAAGAACTCTGAAACAAAATATATTCTTCTGTTCTTCATTTCTTTCATCATTTAACCTTCTTGCCTCTTGCAACAAGTTTTTGATCTTTCCCATCTCTTCCTGTGTTCTGTATCGTCTAATGAACACTTCTTTGAATTCTTGAAGGTCTTTTAGACTTTTTTTTCTCAACAATATTTCCCTACATGTTTCCCCTCTCTCAAAGGTTACTTTTGTTGGTCTCGCCTTTCCTTCCCTCGAATATTTACCTAGTTGGTGTATGTTTACAATATCCTCAGGACCACAAACTACTCCAAGCTTTCTTATCAGGTCTACAACCCTAGCTTTATTTTCTTCAAGTCTCCCCTGCCATGTTGGCTCCTGTGATTCGCTTATGCCTGAGATTACCATTGTCTTCTCCTTATCAAGTGCCTGTCTGATGAGTGGGTTTGCCCTTTCCATCACAACGTCTTTCATTTTTTCGATTACTGTCTCTTTATAGTCAACTGTTTGTATGTTTTCCAGTGCCACCACCTTTACAGCCTCTTTTACTGCCACATTCCCCTTTAGTGCATCAGCAAAGGAAGTTTTCATGGCATCATTTTCCATATTCAGCTCCTGGAACTCTTTTCTGAACTGTTCAATGTTTTCCTTAATCTGGACATGTGTGTTTGCCAGGCGATGTCATCCTGTGAAAACTTACATGTTTATTTAATATCAAAGGCAGATTAGTATTTTTCTTATATAATATTGGAAAGTTTTTAATTCTTTCTTGTATTCATCATATGATAAAAGTACGTCAACTTTTTTCAGCTCTTTTGTGTGTTGGGGGGGGGGGTTGATTTTAAGACGTGTTGTAAACTCTTATATGTCTTTTTTTCATGTGTTCGTTTTTGCACTTAGAACCCTATTATATGCATTTATGATAATAATAATAATAATAATAATAATAATAATAATAATAATAATAATAATAAAAATAATAATAATAATAAAAACAATAATAATAATAATAATAATAATAATAATAATAATAATAATAATAATAATAATAATAATAATAATAATAATAATAATAATAATGATAATGATAATAATAATAATAATAATAATAATAATAATAATAATAATAATAATAATAATAATAATAATAATAATAATAATAACAATAATAATAATAATAATAATAAAAATAATAATAATAATAATAATAATAATAATAATAATAATAACAATAACAATAATAATAATGATAATAATTTTTTTTATTTAATTTTATTTAAGTATATAGTTATAATATAATACCCTATCCTAGAGGCAATATGTAAACTCCGTACTAAGTATATGTAATTATTCACGCTGAGACTTAAGGATAAGCAAAGAATCTTTTATGTAACGGAAAACAGATCTCTCTCTCTATCTGTCTGTCTGTCTCTCTCTCTCTCATATATATATATATATATATATATATATATATATATATATATATATATATATATATATATATATATATATATATATATATATATATATATATATATATATATATATATATATATATATATATATATATATATATATATATATATATATATATATATATATATATATATATATATATATATATATATATATATATATATATATATATATATATATATATATATATATATATATATATATATATATATATATATATATATATATATATATATATATATATATATATATATATATATGTATGTATATATATATATATATATATATATATATATATATATATATATATATATATATATATATATATATATATATATATATATATATATATATATATATATATATATATATATATATATATATATATATATATATATATATATATATATATATATATATATATATATATATATATATATATATATATATATATATATATATATATATATATATATATATATATATATATATATATATATATATATATATATATATATATATATATATATATATATATATATATATATATATATATATATATATATATATATATATATATATATATATATGTATATATATATATATATATATATATATATATATATATATATATATATATATATATATGTATATATATATATATATATATATATATATATATATATATATATATATATATATATATATATATATATATATATATATATATATATATATATATATATATATGCATATATATATATATATATATATATATATATATATATATATATATATATATATATATATATATATATATATATATATGTATATACATATATATATATGTATATATATATATATATATATATATATATATATATATATATATATATATATATATATATATATATATATATATATATATATATATATATATATAAAGAGGGGTTCACAATCTTTTTCTCCACCCAGTACCTCCTTAGTTTATATATCATAAAGTTTTACCCCAGTTTGGATTCTAAGAGAAATTAGATAATTACAATCTATTATGAACTTTGTAATGTCACATCATATCATGCATTACAAAGCTGATAAGCTGATAGCCGTCCCAGACTGAGTGCCAATGATTGAGTGCCAGTATTGATTAAGTGGCACCTGTTGATTTTGCTCCAGTTGTTGAATGGTATTATATTTATAGTTATCCAATCTACATCGGTACTTCAGTAATCCCTATCAACTTTGATCAAGCTGTAGTGACTTCATTAAGCAACTAAGAATTAATTTCAAAAAGCAATGTACACTGATATGTCACAGTAGTAAAGTTGTAGTTATTTTCTTACCAATTTAAGTTAAAGTTTTATTTAAGATGTTTTAGTAAGCAGCAGATAGTTGGTCAATAGAATTTAATATCTGTAGGTCAGGTCATACTGTGACACATGATCACAACTGGTGACATGTGTGTAATAGGTGCAAAGGCTTTTACAGTGTTAGCAGGTGCCAAAGCTTTTACAGTGTTTTCAGGTGCCTAAATATAACAGCGATGACAGCTGACATAGTTATAGCAAGTAGTGACTGAAGCCAAAGTTATTACAAGGATACCAGGTACCTTGGTTACATCACCTGGTGATTGGTACCATAGTTATTACAGAAGTGACTTGGTGATAGGTGCCTAAGCTATAAATTTCGGAGGCAGATGCCAAGATTATAAAACCTGGTGTCAGGTACCAAAATAATTAGAGTGATGACAGGTGGCAAAGCCATAACAGTTGGTGAGAGGTGCCAAGGTTATAGCGCATTTGCCAGAGCTTTAGTAATTGTGACAATGCCTAGATTTTATGATCTTTTGACGGGTGCCAAAGTTCTAACAGCGGTGACAAATGCTTTGATTATAACAAATGGTGACTACTGCCAAAGCTATTACAGTGGTGACTGGTGCCAGAGTTATTTTGCTAGTGACGGGGTGCCAAGTTCATGCAGTCTAAATGCTTTTTGTCAGACAAAATTATCCAGGAAGCCCTCATGCTAATCCCTGTTTTAAAAAAAATGAGACTCGAGCCAAGCACCACAGCATAAAAATACGAGCTACATATCTGGAAATTATAAAATCCCAATATTTACTATTGATGAAAAAATATAATCATAGCTTTCCCAAGGTTATATTTTTTTAAAATGATAATGTGCCATATTTTTTAAATGTAAAGCTGATTTCTCTTCATGAATCAGTAAAATGAAACTTTCTTTTTTATATTATTCCAGTTTTTTATATTTAGCAATCGGGTATTGACATTATAATGGCACTGTGTTAAATTCTAAATCAGATGTGCCCTTGTTAACGATGATTCACGTGTTGTATATACTTGCGTCAATGGTCACATGTATTCAGTATTACCCTTGTGAATCATATTGTAACAATGAACAAATTACATACATAGATCAAAGGTGGATTTTTATACATCTGTTTATTTATCTTTTTACCAAAAGTCCGGGTTTAATAATTATTCATATTGTTAACTAAAAAGCTTCCCATATGGTTTTATTTTTTTTTATTTTAAAAATCAGATAATGGAGTCTATAGATGAGAGTAATATATAGTTCGGATTTCAGAATTAATACTAATTATTAGTTCTTGTTAGGTAATGTCGGCGTTGAATATAACTGTATTTAGTTTGTGATTCATGAATTCTGAATATAGATGTATTTATCATGTATAAAATAATAGTTTTTAATTTTATGCATACATACATACATACATACATTCATGCATAAATACATACATTCATACATACATGCATACATACATACATACACATACATACATACATACATACATACATACATACATACATACATACATACATACATACATACATACATACATACATACATACATACATACATACATACATACATACATACATACATACATACATACATACATACACACACACATACACCGCGCGTTCAGTGACACACGGAATTGCTCCTCTTAAATTTCAAAGTTTCGAGTGACTAAAGTGCTTAGTGGAAAACTTTACCATAATTTCCAAAACAATGAAATCGTGCAGAGTATTGTGAGTACAAAAACTAATATTTGTTGTAAGGCGAGACTGTTCATATTAAAGGAAAAAAAATTGAGAACTTTTTCGTGAGAAGAGAGAGAAGCTGCCGTCCATTTTCTGCCTTGAGGGAAATCTAGAAGAGTTGCCAGACGTGGAGCCTCACACCACATTACCTAATTTTTTGTGTAAACTGGGGAAAGCTCTTGAGCCGTTTTACCTGATCCTGTGGTTCTATATATTGTTAAAAACAGTATCCTTCCCATTTATATTAACTAGTTAGTTAGTTTGATACACGAAAAAATTGAATAATAAAAGAAAAAAAAAATTACCAAATACCCACCCGTCAACAGTACTGAGTTAAGTTGCCAAGTAGTACAGCAGTCCTATTTTCTTCATTTTTTTTTTGCTTTTCTTTTAGCTTTCTCGTTTGCTATTTTGTTATTTTGTATATATATTGAGTTAAATGTAAAGTCTAAATCCCGTGATAACATATCTTGGTTAGCAAGTCAGTTTATCAGTTAGGAAGAATATATAACAGAAACAGGTGGGTGCCACCTCGAACACAAATTCGAATTTTCCTTCAGGTTTGACTTTTGTTTTTGTTTTTCTTTTTATACGTAAATTACCATGGTCAAGTTTTTAAGTTAAGATGTGTGTTACCAGAAAGGAGACAAACTGAGTCACTAAATAGCACTTATATGGAGATATAAAAATTCTGTGTGAAGGTAAATTAGAAGTTTTTCTCTTTTCTTTTCTTTTCTTTTTTTTTTCCTCTTTCTCGTCTTCTTTCTATATTCTGTTAGAGGGAGAACATAAAAATGAAGCCATCTCTGTCCCAAACCTCTCCCACCCATGGGTCGGGAGAAGGGGTAGTCATCAGAGGACTTAAACAGAGAATCAAGAAGTTAGAGGAAATGGTTACAAGCCTTGATGATAAAATTCGGAATATGGATGGAGAAATGAAAGAGAATGAAACACTCAGAGAACAAATAAGATCTTTGGAGGAAGCAAATAAAGCACAAGGGCAGGAGAGAAAGGAACTAGAAAAAAGAATAAAGAAGCTGGAAGGGGAAAAGAGTCAACTAGAATCTAGAATTTCTAATCAAGAAGATAAAAACAAACAGCTAAATGACAACCTAAAGGAATTAGATGTTAGTTCACTGCTATCTTCTGAGAGAGACGAGATTGCTGCTTGGAATGTTCAGATTAAAGAAAACATTGAACAGTTCAGAAAAGAGTTCCAGGAGCTGAATATGGAAAATGATGCCATGAAAACGTCCTTTGCTGATGCACTAAAGGGGAATGTGGCAGTAAAAGAGGCTGTAAAGGTGGTGGCACTGGAAAACATACAAACAGTTGACTATAAAGAGACAGTAATCGAAAAAATGAAAGACGTTGTGATGGAAAGGGCAAACCCACTCATCAGACAGGCACTTGATAAGGAGAAGACATTGGTAATCTCAGGCATAAGTGAATCCCAGGAGCCAACATGGCAGGGGAGACTTGAAGAAAATAAAGCTAGGGTTGTAGACCTGATAAGAAAGCTTGGAGTAGTATGTGGTCCTGAGGATATTGTAAACATACACCAACTAGGTAAATATTCGAGGGAAGGAAAGCCGAGACCAACAAAAGTAACCTTTGAGAGAGGGGAGACATGTAAGGAAATATTGTTGAGAAAAAAAAGTCTAAAAGACCTTCAAGAATGCAAAGAAGTGTTCATTAGACGATACAGAACACAGGAAGAGATGGGAAAGATCAAAAACTTGTTGCAAGAGGCAAGAAGGTTAAATGATGGAAGAAATGAAGAAGAGAAGAAAAATTTTCGTTACGGAATACTTCCAGACAAAGGGGAGATAAAGAAGATAATGACAGAAGATCAGGGGATGGGGCCTCATTAAGATTGTTATACACAAATGCTGATGGATTAGCTGGTAAGGCAGTAGAATTAAAAGATAGGATTCACAACAGTAAGGCAGATATAGTAGCAATTACAGAGACTAAGTTGAGTGAGGACATAAACAGTGTCACAGTTTTTCCTAAGGGCTTCAGAATACTAAGGGTCGAAAGATCTGAGAGGACTGGTGGAGGGATAGCACTGCTCATAAGTGAGAGGATTCAAGTTGAAGAGATAAACTTGGCTATAGAAAGTGAGTTCAGGGAATTTCTTGTTGCTCGCATAAATACTGGGTCAGAGAGCATTATAATAACTGTTGTATACAACCCACCAAGGAACCAAAATAGGCTTGAAATTTATGAGGAAAGTCATATAGGTACGATTGAAGTCATAAACTCAGTTGTTAACATGGCGCAGGAGAAAAAATGTAGGATTTTGATTATGGGAGACTTTAATCATAAAGAGATAGATTGGATAAATCTTGACCCACACAGTGGTGAGGACTCCTTTGGGGCAAGATTCCTAGATTGCGTACAAGGGAATTTCCTACACCAACATGTAATGGAACCAACAAGAGCCAGGGGTGGGGATGAGCCATCACTACTTGATCTGGTGTTCACAGATAATGTGTTGGATATTGAAAATATTGAGTATGAACCACCAATTGGAAAGAGTGACCACTGTGTGTTGTTGATGGAGTATATCATTGAAGACATTCTTCCTGAGAGTAGAGGCACTGAGGACATGAGGAGGAACTATCAGAAAGGAGATTACATCAAAATGAATGAGCTTTTTGCAGTTATTGACTGGAGAACCTTATTTTACAACAAATCTGTACAAGAAATGTATGACATCTTTTGTGAGAAATATGGGAAGATTGTAGATTGCTGCATACCTGTCACCAAAGTAGGTGTAATTCATGCCAGAGAGAAATGGTTCGATAATGGGTGTAAAAGAGCTAAGGAGTGGAGAGACAAATGCTGGAAAAGGTATAGGAGGAGAAAAAACATAAATGCCTGGCAAACCTACAAAAGAGCAAGAAATGACTACCTAAGTAAAAGGAGAGAGGCAGAGAAAGATTATGAGAGGGACATCACCAGGAAGGCGAAAGAAAATCCCAAGCTTTTCCACAGCTTTATCAGAGGAAAACTGAAGGTAAAAGAACAGGTTTTAAGGCTAAAGAGAGCGGATGGAAGCATCACTGAGACGGACGAAGAGATCTGCAAAGAATTGAACAAGGAGTTTCAGTCAGTATTTACAGTAGAAAATACCCCACCCCCTCAGATTGCAGTGATAGAAGCTCAAGGGCCGGTATTAGAGAACATCAACCTTACAGCCACAGAGGTATGCAAAGCGCTGATGGATTTAGATGTTCATAAAGCTACAGGTCCTGATGACATATCCCCTCATGTGCTTAAAAAATGCGCAAACACAATATCAGTGGCACTAAGTATCATATTTAAGGAGTCATTGGAGTCGGGGGAGATTCCAAGATGCTGGAAACAAGCAAATGTGATACCTATCTTCAAAAAGGGAAGGAGGGATACGGCTCTGAACTATAGACCAGTTTCCTTGACCAGCATAGTTTGCAAAGTTATAGAGAAACTACTAAGGAAACATATCTCTCTTCACTTGGAATCCTTCAACTTTTTGTCAGTGAGGCAACATGGCTTCAGAGAAGGAAGATCAACAGTAACAAACTTATTAGAATTTTATGATGAGGTAAGCCAAATCTTACAGGAAAGAGAGGGCTGGGCAGATTGCATATTCCTAGACTTCCAGAAAGCGTTTGACACTGTTCCACATGGGAGACTTATTAGGAAGCTGCAATCAATGGCTAGAATAGGTGGAAATGTCTTGGAATGGATAAAAACTTACTTAGAAGGAAGGGAACAGAGGGTTAGAGTAAGACACTCAGTGTCTGAATGGAGAAGAGTTAGTAGTGGAGTTCCACAGGGTTCAGTTTTAGGGCCACTTTTGTTCCTTGTATATGTAAATGACCTACCAGAGTCTGTAAATTCATTCATGAATATGTTTGCAGATGATGCAAAGATTGTGAAGAAAGTAAAAAACGAGAACAATGGTAGAGAACTTCAGGAGGATCTAAATAATCTGCATGAGTGGTCAGAAAAATGGCTAATGAAATTCAATACCTCAAAATGTAAGGTAATGAGAATGGGTACAAGTGCAAGAAGGCCCAAGCTTGACTACTCGGTGGCTGGAGTACAACTTCAGGAGACAGAAAATGAGAGAGATCTAGGAGTAAACATATTGGCAGATTTGTCTCCAGAAATACATATAAATGGCGTAGTAAGGGCAGCATATGCATTCTTATCAAATGTAAGGGTAGCCTTCAGGCACATGGACAAGGAAATGTTCAGAAATATTTATGTAACCTATGTGAGGCCAAAACTCGAATATGCAGCCCCCTTTTGGAATCCGCACTTGAAAAAGCACATAGCTAAGCTTGAAAAAGTTCAAAGACATGCCACGAAACTGGTGCCAGAAATACGCAATCTCGGTTATGATGAGAGGCTGAGGGAATTAGACTTGCCATCACTCGAAGCTAGAAGAGTAAGGGGGGATATGGTGACAGTCTTTAAATTCCTTCATGGTTATGATAGAGTGGATAGGGATCGATATTTCGATATGGCTGGCTCTAGAACTAGAGGTCATAGTTTGAAGCTTCGGAAGAAAACTTGTTTGCAGGATGTAAGGAAATACTTTTTCAGTGTAAGAGTAGTTGATAATTGGAATTCGCTAAGCGAGGAGGTAGTTAATGCTACCTCAATCCATAGTTTTAAGGACAGGTATGATAAGTATCACTAAGTCTAAAAATGGAACCGATCAGGAGACGGGAAGATACGAGCTTTGGGCTCTTTCCCGTAAACACAATTAGGTAATCACAATTAGGTAATCACATACATACATACATACATACATGCATACACATGCGCTTATATATACTTAATTTATCAACGTTAGATACATATTGTTATGATAGTAACATTGATTTATAATGTATAAAATATTCAGCTCAGAACACTGATGATTATTGCATTAACAATTCAATCTTGTTCTTGATATTGCAGTATTTGTTCATAATTTTCTCTTGTCTCATAGCTGCAAGAGCAGAAAAAATAATATTAAAATTTTGATTGTATGTGTACATAAGAATCATGTTTCATGATATTAGCATTCGACGAAATGTAGACAGCATTGTTTGATATTAGTAATTGTTATATACAAATTGTATTCAGTTCTCCATTTTTTTAGTATTAAATTTCTAGTTTTTTTTCTTATTAATTGAAGTTTATTAAACATACTTACTGCGAACCAATATAGAGTAATTTTAATATATTTTAGTAATAATCAAATATTTTTAGCAGTGGTCCTACATAGTTTTTGTTTATTTACAGTTTAAGAGTATTAAAAGTTTTTTTCTTTTTTAATCAGTTTTTATGCTAACCAAATACAGATAAATGTGTATATGATAATGGAAGGACTTAATTTTAACAAATGAGATAAGATTTAATTTGAATTAGTCATTATCATTTTCCTCTATTTTTAACCCCTACACTAAAGTACGAGACTTTTATTTCCAATTGTATGATAATGAAATATCATTATTGCTATAATTTTCCCCCTTCCTGTGACCTCATTCCCAGTCTCCCTCACTCGTGGGGGAGGTCCTTTGATCCTGTAAACCCAATAATTTGCATGTCAATTCCAGGCGTATAATCTTCAGCCGGAATTGAAAAAAAAGCAAGAAAAACTTAAATGAGAATCAATGTTAAATGGTAATTATAAGGATGTACTTATGCCTGTATCGGGTACTGTAGACGCACGCACGTACAATATATATATATATATATATATATATATATATATATATATATATATATATATATATATATATATATATATATATATATATATATATATATATATATATATATATATAAATATATATATATATATATATATATATATATATATATATATATATATATATATACATATATATATATATATATATATATAAATATATATATATATATATATATATATATATATATATATATATATATATATATATATATATATATATATATATATATATATATATATATATATATATATATATATATATATATATATATATATATATATATATATATATATATATATATATATATATATATATATATATATATATATATACATATACATATACATATACATATACATATACATATACATATACATATACATATACATATACATATACATATACATATACATATACATATATATATATATATATATATATATATATATATATATATATATATATATATATATATATATATATATATATATATATATATATATATATATATATATATATATATATATATATATATATATATATATATATATATATATATATATATATATATATATATATATATATATATATATATATGTGTGTGTGTGTGTGTGTGTGTGTGATTACCTAATTGTGCTTACGGGAAAATGCCCAAAGCTCGTATCTTCCCGTCTCCTGGTCGGTTCCATTTTGTACTGTGTGTGTGTGTGTGTGTGTGTGTGTGTGATTACCTAATTGTGATTACCTAATTGTGTTTACGGGAAAGAGCCCAAAGCTCGTATCTTCCAGTCTCCTGATCGGTTCCATTTTTAGACTTAAGTAGACTTAGTAGTTTCTCTTCCTGTGTGTGTGTGTGTGTGTGTGTGTGTGTGTGTGTGTGTGTGTGTGTGTGTGTGTGTGTGTGTGTGTGTGTGTGTGATTACCTAATTGTGCTTACGGGAAAGAGCCCAAAGCTCGTATCTTCCCGTCTCCTGATCGGTTCCATTTTGTACTGTGTGTGTGTGTGTGTGTGTGTGTGTGTGTGTGTGTGTGTGTGTGTGTGTGTGTGTGTGTGTGTGCATGTGTGTGTGTGTGTGTGTGTGATTACCTAATTGTGATTACCTAATTGTGTTTACGGGAAAGAGCCCAAAGCTCGTATCTTCCCGTCTCCTGATCGGTTCCATTTTTAGACTTAGTGATACTTATCATACCTGTCCTTAAAACTATGGATTGAGGTAGCATTAACTACCTCCTCGCTTAGCGAATTCCAATTATCAACTACTCTTACACTGAAAAAGTATTTCCTTACATCCTGCAAACAAGTTTTCTTCCGAAGCTTCAAACTATGACCTCTAGTTCTAGAGCCAGCCATATCGAAATATCGATCCCTATCCACTCTATCATAACCATGAAGGAATTTAAAGACTGTCACCATATCCCCCCTTACTCTTCTAGCTTCGAGTGATGGCAAGTCTAATTTCCTCAGCCTCTCATCATAACCGAGATTGCGTATTTCTGGCACCAGTTTCGTGGCATGTCTTTGAACTTTTTCAAGCTTAGCTATGTGCTTTTTCAAGTGCGGATTCCAAAAGGGGGCTGCATATTCGAGTTTTGGCCTCACATAGGTTACATAAATATTTCTGAACATTTCCTTGTCCATGTGCCTGAAGGCTACCCTTACATTTGATAAGAATGCATATGCTGCCCTTACTACGCCATTTATATGTATTTCTGGAGACAAATCTGCCAATATGTTTACTCCTAGATCTCTCTCATTTTCTGTCTCCTGAAGTTGTACTCCAGCCACCGAGTAGTCAAGCTTGGGCCTTCTTGCACTTGTACCCATTCTCATTACCTTACATTTTGAGGTATTGAATTTCATTAGCCACTTTTCTGACCACTCATGCAGATTATTTAGATCCTCCTGAAGTTCTCTACCATTGTTCTCGTTTTTTACTTTCTTCACAATCTTTGCATCATCTGCAAACATATTCATGAATGAATTTACACACTCTGGTAGGTCATTTACATATACAAGGAACAAAAGTGGCCCTAAAACTGAACCCTGTGGAACTCCACTACTAACTCTTCTCCATTCAGACACTGAGTGTCTTACTCTAACCCTCTGTTCCCTTCCTTCTAAGTAAGTTTTTATCCATTCCAAGACATTTCCACCTATTCTAGCCATTGATTGCAGCTTCCTAATAAGTCTCCCATGTGGAACAGTGTCAAACGCTTTCTGGAAGTCTAGGAATATGCAATCTGCCCAGCCCTCTCTTTCCTGTAAGATTTGGCTTACCTCATCATAAAATTCTAATAAGTTTGTTACTGTTGATCTTCCTTCTCTGAAGCCATGTTGCCTCACTGACAAAAAGTTGAAGGATTCCAAGTGAAGAGAGATATGTTTCCTTAGTAGTTTCTCCATAAGTTTGCAAACTATGCTGGTCAAGGAAACTGGTCTATAGTTCAGAGCCGTATCCCTCCTTCCCTTTTTGAAGATAGGTATCACATTTGCTTGTTTCCAGCATCTTGGAATCTCCCCCGACTCCAATGACTCCTTAAATATGATACTTAGTGCCACTGATATTGTGTGTGCGCATTTTTTAAGCACATGAGGGGATATGTCATCAGGACCTGTAGCTTTATGAACATCTAAATCAATCAGCGCTTTGCATACCTCTGTGGCTGTAAGGTTGATGTTCTCTAATACCGGCCCTTGAGCTTCTATCACTGCAATCTGAGGGGGTGGGGTATTTTCTACTGTAAATACTGACTGAAACTCCTTGTTCAATTCTTTGCAGATCTCTTCGTCCGTCTCAGTGATGCTTCCATCCGCTCTCTTTAGCCTTAAAACCTGTTCTTTTACCTTCAGTTTTCCTCTGATAAAGCTGTGGAAAAGCTTGGGATTTTCTTTAGCCTTCCTGGTGATGTCCCTCTCATAATCTTTCTCTGCCTCTCTCCTTTTACTTAGGTAGTCATTTCTTGCTCTTTTGTAGGTTTGCCAGGCATTTATGTTTTTTCTCCTCCTATACCTTTTCCAGCATTTGTCTCTCCACTCCTTAGCTCTTTTACACCCATTATCGAACCATTTCTCTCTGGCATGAATTACACCTACTTTGGTGACAGGTATGCAGCAATCTACTATCTTCCCATATTTCTCACAAAAGATGTCATACATTTCTTGTACAGATTTGTTGTAAAATAAGGTTCTCCAGTCAATAACTGCAAAAAGCTCATTCATTTTGATGTAATCTCCTTTCTGATAGTTCCTCCTCATGTCCTCAGTGCCTCTACTCTCAGGAAGAATGTCTTCAATGATATACTCCATCAACAACACACAGTGGTCACTCTTTCCAATTGGTGGTTCATACTCAATATTTTCAATATCCAACACATTATCTGTGAACACCAGATCAAGTAGTGATGGCTCATCCCCACCCCTGGCTCTTGTTGGTTCCATTACATGTTGGTGTAGGAAATTCCCTTGTACGCAATCTAGGAATCTTGCCCCAAAGGAGTCCTCACCACTGTGTGGGTCAAGATTTATCCAATCTATCTCTTTATGATTAAAGTCTCCCATAATCAAAATCCTACATTTTTTCTCCCGCGCCATGTTAACAACTGAGTTTATGACTTCAATCGTACCTATATGACTTTCCTCATAAATTTCAAGCCTATTTTGGTTCCTTGGTGGGTTGTATACAACAGTTATTATAATGCTCTCTGACCCAGTATTTATGCGAGCAACAAGAAATTCCCTGAACTCACTTTCTATAGCCAAGTTTATCTCTTCAACTTGAATCCTCTCACTTATGAGCAGTGCTATCCCTCCACCAGTCCTCTCAGATCTTTCGACCCTTAGTATTCTGAAGCCCTTAGGAAAAACTGTGACACTGTTTATGTCCTCACTCAACTTAGTCTCTGTAATTGCTACTAAATCTGCCTTACTGTTGTGAATCCTATCTTTTAATTCTACTGCCTTACCAGCTAATCCATCAGCATTTGTGTATAACAATCTTAATGAGGCCCCATCCCCTGATCTTCTGTCATTATCTTCTTTATCTCCCCTTTGTCTGGAAGTATTCCGTAACAAAAATTTTTCTTCTCTTCTTCATTTCTTTCATCATTTAACCTTCTTGCCTCTTGCAACAAGTTTTTGATCTTTCCCATCTCTTCCTGTGTTCTGTATCGTCTAATGAACACTTCTTTGCATTCTTGAAGGTCTTTTAGACTTTTTTTTCTCAACAATATTTCCCTACATGTCTCCCCTCTCTCAAAGGTTACTTTTGTTGGTCTCGGCTTTCCTTCCCTCGAATATTTACCTAGTTGGTGTATGTTTACAATATCCTCAGGACCACATACTACTCCAAGCTTTCTTATCAGGTCTACAACCCTAGCTTTATTTTCTTCAAGTCTCCCCTGCCATGTTGGCTCCTGGGATTCACTTATGCCTGAGATTACCACTGTCTTCTCCTTATCAAGTGCCTGTCTGATGAGTGGGTTTGCCCTTTCCATCACAACGTCTTTCATTTTTTCGATTACTGTCTCTTTATAGTCAACTGTTTGTATGTTTTCCAGTGCCACCACCTTTACAGCCTCTTTTACTGCCACATTCCCCTTTAGTGCATCAGCAAAGGACGTTTTCATGGCATCATTTTCCATATTCAGCTCCTGGAACTCTTTTCTGAACTGTTCAATGTTTTCCTTAATCTGAACATTCCAAGCAGCAATCTCGTCTCTCTCAGAAGATAGCAGTGAACTAACATCTAATTCCTTTAGGTTGTCATTTAGCTGTTTGTTTTTATCTTCTTGATTAGAAATTCTAGATTCTAGTTGACTCTTTTCCCCTTCCAGCTTCTTTATTCTTTTTTCTAGTTCCTTTCTCTCCTGCCCTTGTGCTTTATTTGCTTCCTCCAAAGATCTTATTTGTTCTCTGAGTGTTTCATTCTCTTTCATTTCTCCATCCATATTCCGAATTTTATCATCAAGGCTTGTAACCATTTCCTCTAACTTCTTGATTCTCTGTTTAAGTCCTCTGATGACTACCCCTTCTCCCGACCCATGGGTGGGAGAGGTTTGGGACAGAGATGGCTTCATTTTTATGTTCTCCCTCTCACAGAATATAGAAAGAAGACGAGAAAGAGGAAAAAAAAAAGAAAAGAGAAAAACTTCTAATTTACCTTCACACAGAATTTTTATATCTCCATATAAGTGCTATTTAGTGACTCAGTTTGTCTCCTTTCTGGTAACACACATCTTAACTTAAAAACTTGACCATGGTAATTTACGTATAAAAAGAAAAAGAAAAACAAAAGTCAAACCTGAAGGAAAATTCGAATTTGTGTTCGAGGTGGCACCCACCTGTTTCTGTTATATATTCTTCCTAACTGATAAACTGACTTGCTAACCAAGATATGTTATCACGGGATTTAGACTTTACATTTAACTCAATATATATACAAAATAACAAAATAGCAAACGAGAAAGCTAAAAGAAAAGCAAAAAAAATGAAGAAAATAGGACTGCTGTACTACTTGGCAACTTAACTCAGTACTGTTGACAGGTGGGTATTTGGTAATTTTTTTTTCTTTTATTATTCAATTTTTTCGTGTATCAAACTAACTAACTAGTTAATATAAATGGGAAGGATACTGTTTTTAACAATATATAGAACCACAGGATCAGGTAAAACGGCTTAAGAGCTTTCCCCAGTTTACACAAAAAATTAGGTAATGTGGTGTGAGGCTCCACGTCTGGCAACTCTTCTAGATTTCCCTCAAGGCAGAAACTGGACGGCAGCTTCTCTCTCTTCCTCACGAAAAAGTTCTCAATTTTTTCCTTTAATATGAACAGTCTCGCCTTACAACAAATAGTTTTTGTACTCACAATACTCTGCACGATTTCCGATTTTTGGAAATTATGGTAAAGTTTTCCACTAAGCACTTTAGTCACTCGAAACTTTAAAATTTAAGAGGAGCAATTCCGTGTGTCACTGAACGCGCGGTGTGTGTGTGTGTGTGTGTGTGTGTGTGTGTGTGTGT
>JAXCGZ010016202.1:7500-10000 GCA_037179515.1 Halocaridina rubra
ATATGGTAACAGTCTTTAAATTCCTTCATGGTTATGATAGAGTGGATAGGGATCGATTTTTTGATATGGCGGGCTCTAGAAGTAGAGGTCATAGTTTGAAGCTTCGTAAGAAAACTTCTTTGCAGGATGTAAGGAAATACTTTTTCAGTGTAAGAGTAGTTGATAATTGGAATTGGCTAAGCGAGGAGGTAGTTAATGCTAACTCAATCCATAGTTTTAAGGACAGGTATGATAAGTATCACTAAGTATAAAATGGAACCGATCAGAAGACAGGAAGATAAGAGCTTTGGGCTCTTTCCCGTAAACACAATTAGGTAATTACGATTAGGTAATTACCTGTACGGCTTCTGGAAGGCAAGATTCACTGGCGATCTCCAGTCCTATCTTACTCATGTATGGTCATCTTCTCCTAGGAACTTTGGGGAATCCTTTGTCGTCGCCCCTGATATCTCAAAGGTTTTTGACAGAGTCTGGCACAACGCTTTGTTGGCCAAACTCCCTGCCTATGGCTTTACCCATTCTTTCTGTTCTCTTATATCTAGTTTTTTTTTTCTGACCGTTTCATATCTGTATTTGTTGATGGTGCTACATCTTGCCTTTTCTCTGTTACCAGTGGTGTCCAACAGGGCTCTGTTCTTTCACCTACTCTTTTTCTTCTCTTCATCAATGATCTACAATCTCCATCTTCCTCTCTTCTTCATGCCTTTGCTGATGATTCTAATCTTCACTTTTCCTCTGTATTTTCTTCACAACCTTCATCTGCTACTCGTAATCTGTCTCGTATCGCTCTTTCTTCTACTCTCAACTCTGATTTGCAAAGAGTATCTGAATGGGGCACTCAAAATTTAGTAAAATTCAATGCCTCCTATAGAGTTTTTGGCTATCTCTTTATCTTCTTCTCCTCTTGATAACCCAATTGTCTTCGATACTAACGAAATTTACTCTTACTTCTATCAACATATTAAGAATCCATAGAGCCTCTAACTTGTCGTGGAGGAATCACATGGTCCAAATTTCTAAATCTTCATTCAAAAAATTGGGGGTTTTGTTTCGTTTCCGTCATTACTTTTCCTCTTTACAGCTACTTAAAATTTATAAAGGTCTTATTCATCCCGGTTTAGAATTTTGCTCACACATCTGGGGTGCTTCTTCTTATACTTATCTCTTTGATAGGGTTGAATCAAAGGCAGTCAGACTCATGCTAGTACAGTGGTAACGCGCTGGCTTCGCATTCATGAGGTCGAAAGATCGGTTCCCGTCCAAGACCGAGAGTTTAAGCTGTTTACTGGCAGGAACTGCTGTGGGTGGACACCACAGTGGGGGGTTGGGGCTTACCCTGGCTGACGAATACCCATTGTATTGAAATGGAAATAAAGTATTATTCTCTTACTTCTAATCATGATTCTCTCTCTCTTCGCTGAAAGGTACCTTCCCATTCTCTTTTCTATCGCTACTACTTCCATCGTTGCTCTGATGAGTTGGCTAGTTGCATCACTCCCCCACTGCCGAGGCCACGTAACACTCGCCTAGCGTCCTCATCTCACAGGTACTGTGTGGAAATTTGTAGCTTGCGGCTAGTTCAGTGCAACGACTGCTTCTTCCCATCCACCTCCAGCCTCTGGAACTCTCTTCCTCCTTCTGTCTTTCCTATTTCTAATGACCTATCATCCCTCAAAAAGCAAATCTATCGTCATCTCGGGGCCTAGTCCTCCATATCTCTGGGTCCTCTGTTCTTTGACGGTTTTTTCTGTCTGTCGTTTTACTTTTTTTTTTATTTGTGTGACACCGGGACAGGCAGAAACTGCCCTCATCAATAAAGGCCCGGGCACTAGAAAATTTCAAGACGAAGGAAAAGAAAAAGGTTAAGGACAAGGTAGAGATGAGGTAATGTCACACAAAGGAAAACGACAGACTGAAAAAAGTAGTCAAAGTACAGAGGACCCAGAGATATTTAGGACTAGGCTCTGAGATGACGATAGATATGCTTTTTGAAGGATGAAAGGTCATAAGAATTAGGAAAGACAGAGGGAGGAAAAGAGTTCCAGAGTCTGGTGGTAGATGGGAAGAAGCAGTCGCTGTATCGACCAATCCACGAGCTACAAATCTCCACACAGTACCTGTGAGATGAGGCTGCTTGGCGAGTGTTACGCGGCCTCGGCAGTGAAGGAGGGATGCAACTCGCCAACTCATCAGAGCAGCGATGGAAGTAGTAGCGATCGAAAAGCGAAAGGGAAGATACCTTGCGGCAAAGAGAGAGAGAATCCAGGGTAGAAGTAAGAGAAGGATCATTATTGAGTCAGACTGCCTCAGATTCAACCCTATCAAGAAGATAAGTAAAGGAAGAAGCACCTCAGATGTGTGAGCAGTATTCTAAGCAGGGACGGATAAGACCTTTGTAAATTTTAAGTAACTGCAAAGAGGAAAAGTAATGATGAAAATGAAACAAAACCCATGATTTTTAGGATGAAGATTTAGAAATTTGGATTATTTGATTCCTCCA
>JAXCGZ010016202.1:15000-17500 GCA_037179515.1 Halocaridina rubra
AGGGTAAATTTCATTAGTTTCGAAGACAATAGGGTCATCAGGAGGAGAAAAAGATAAAGAGATAGCCAGAAACTGTGTCTTGGAGGCATTGAATTTAACTAAATTTTGAGTGCCCCATTCAGATACTCTCTGCAAATCGGAGTTAAGAGTAGAAGAAAGAGTGATACGAGATTGATTACGAGTAACAGATGAAGGTTGTGAAGAAAAGGCAGAGGAAAAGTGAAGGGTAGAATCATCGGCAAAGGCATGAAGAAGAGAGGAAGATGGGGATTGTAGAAGATCATTGATGAAGAGAAGGAAGAGAGTAGGTGAAAGAACAGAGCCCTGTGGAACACCACTGGACACAAAGAAAGGGCTAGATGTCGCGCCATCAACAACTACAGATATAGAACGGTCAGTGAGAAAACTGGAAATCAGAGAACAGAAAGAAGGGGTAAAGCCGTAGGCAGGGAGTTTGGCCAACAGAGCCTTGTGCCAGACTCTGTCAAATGCCTTAGAGATATCAAGGGCGACGACAAAGGATTCCCCATAGTTCCTCAGAGAAGATGACCATACATGAGTAAGATAGGACAGGAGATCACCAGTGGATCTTGCCTTGCGGAAGCCGTACTGGTGATCGGAGATAAGTGAGTTAGATTCAAGGCATTTCAAGAAGTGAGCATTGAGCAAAGTTTCGAAAACTTTAGCTATAGAGGAGGTTAGAGCAATAGGTCGGTAGTTAGAAGGAATAGAGCGGTCACCCTTCTTAGGAACAGGTTGAACTAGAGCATGCTTCCAAGATGAAGGATAGATACTGGTTGACAGAATGAGGCGAAAAAGACGGCAAAGCACAGGAGCCAGTTCATCTGCAAACTCCTTAAGGAACCTTGCAGGGATACCATCGGGACCAGATGCCTTGTTTGTCTTTAGTGAGCGAAGAACCTTATGAACTTTGCGTGAAGAAAGGATAAGGGAGGGCATAGGGTTAGAGAGGGGAAAAGACTGAGGAACAGGTGCGCTGGAATCGTTGATAGAAGAGTTGGCAGAAAAATGAGAGCCAAAGAGAGTGGCTTTGTCAGTGGGAGAGCAAGCTATAGAACCATCAGAACGAATGAGAGGGGGAAAGCTTGAGTTACAGAAGTTTTTGGAGAGGTTTTTGGCTAAGGACCAGAAGCATTTGTCAGTGGGAGAGGAGTTAAGGTCATCAACTTTCCTTCTTATAAAGGAAGCCTTAGACCTTCGAATCTGAGCAGTACAGCGATTCCTAGGTATAATAAAAGCAGAGCGAGTTAAATTGGAAGGAGAGGCTTGGTAAGATCGGTGAGCCTCATTCCTAGCCTGGATAGCCATGGAGCAGGCACGGTCAAACCAAGGTTTAGGGGGAGAGAAAGTTTTTGTAGAAGAGGGGATGTACGCCTCCATTCCCGCGTTCATGATCTCGGCAACTTTTACAGCTACCCGATCAGGGTTGCGGGACCGAAAGCAGTAGTCATCCCATGGAAAGTCAAAGAGAAAGTTATGCAAATTTTCATATTGAGTTCGCTCGAAGTGCCAAAGGCGGCGTTGAGTAGGAGGGATTGGTGGTGGGGGAGCGAAATTGGAAGAGACAGAGATCATGGAGTGGTCAGATTTACCAAGAGGGGAAAGCACGGAATAAGAGTAGTTAGAAGGGTTAGAAGTAAAAAAAAGGTCAAGAATGTTAGCAGCTTGTTCGTGACGATCAGGAACACGAGTAGGATGTTTAATAATTTGCTCCAGATCATGAGTAATAGAGAAAGCAAGAGCCTCGCTTCCTCCCACATCAGTGTGAGAAGAATGAAGCCACTCACTGTGGTGTACATTGAAGTCTCCAATGTAGAGAACTTCGGCATGTGGGTGAGAAGATAGCAAGGACTCATGGCACGAGGAGAGATATTCAAAGAAAGATACAAACTCGGTGGAGTTTGGAGAACAGTAACAGAAGCAAAGGATGATAGTGGTAGTGGAGAGATAGACCTTTAGCCAGAGAACATCAAAGTCAGGAGATTCAAGGTCCATGAGCCTCACAGTAGGAGTGTTAATGTTGCAGTAAGCACAGACCCCACCTTTGGAACGAAAACGAGTATACAGATTATAGTGGGAGATTTGGAAAGGGTCAGTGGAAGCATGTATAGACAACTGGGTTTCAGATAGGAGGAGGAGGTTAGGGAGGAAAGAGCCCAAGTGCTGTTCCACAGACGAAAGATTAGAGTTCAGCCCACGAATGTTTGAATAGTGAAGAGTGAAAGAAGCAGATCTATTAGGAGGTGCAAGGTTAAGAGCAGAACCATTACTACCACCAGGCGTGTCTGCCCTCAAGCCAATGGTGGAGTCAACACGATCCCCAGAGATTCTTCGCACCCCACTATGCCGGGTACTGGGGGCCATTAGTTGTGAACCTTCCATAAATAATGACAAAATGTGAGGAAAAGGAAAGTAAAAGAGATACATGTGCAGAATGTTGTGACTTGTCAAATGTAATGGAATAGCAAGAGATGTGTAA
>JAXCGZ010016203.1:12500-15000 GCA_037179515.1 Halocaridina rubra
AGACACTCTATTAAATCATATTTTGGTACCCTGTCGTACGCCTTACTAAAATCCACAAAAACGATATACAATTTTTGCTTCTTGCAAGCAGCATAATCCATCAGTAACCTTAAAGCCAAAATCTGCTCTATACACCCTCTACCCTTCTGAGCTCCGGCCTGACACTTATCTATATTAAACCATAAACTTAACCGTCTCATCAAAAGCATATCATAGATTTTTGCCAAGGTGTTCATTATACTTATGCCCCGATAGTTTCCGCAATCTCTTCTATCCCCAGATTTAAATAAAGTGATCAGTTTATTGTGGCACCAAGCAAATGGATAAAGGACATTTAAGAAAAGGAAATTAAAAATTGTGAGGAAAAAGGATAACCATGTCTGTGGTAGCATCGTAAATAAACCAGGACACATTCCAATATAACTCTTATCTTTTTTTATACTTTGCACTGCCATGTCTAACTCTTGAGCAGTAAAGGGATCATCCAATATGGGAATATTAGGTGAGTCTGACACATCAATGATTTGATTAGGATTAACTGTCGGAGGATTAAACAAATTTTCGAAATGCAATTTGAAATTGACATCTTCAGGTTGCACATCATTGGGTTCCACCACATTGCCATTCCAGTTAATAGATTTCCATATAATTTTTGGATCATTTTTCTCAAATATTCTCCTCCATCGAGGGTGGTCTTGATCCCATCCATTAAACTCTAACTCCCCAGATTGAAAAACTCTGCAGTCTCTTGCTACATTATTGATAATCTTATTACCTGTCTCTAAAATATTAAAAATGTTCTCATTATCAATTTCAAATAATTCTGGGGGCTGAGTTTCATTCATGACTAATTTGAATCTATCCAAGTCTACATTCTTATGGGAAGGACCCCGGATTGTGTAACTGTTTTCAATATATTGAACATTATAGCAAGAACTACCTAAATTTAAAGCCCTCTCCATCAGCAAGGATGGCACTGTTTCCTGAATATCATTAAGATCAAGTTGAACCATTAGTGGGGCGTGGTCAGATCCTACAATATTCTGGTTCATTTCAACAGATTTTACATATTTCAGTGTATTTTCTTTTAAGACACATACATCAATCTCAGATATCCAATTTGATCCTCTTTTAAAGGATAAACCTCCTTCTAACTTTTTACCCTTATATACTAGGTGATTACCTATCACCATTGTGCTGCCACGGCAAAGGTTCAGCAATTGTCTCCCATTTTCATTCACACTTGTATCTATTACCCCTTCATATTTGTATGATTTGAAACTTTCATCATAAAGAATAGGTATACCTACACGCGAATTCAAATCACCCATTAGTACAACCTTACTGTGTTCATTCACAACTGCGCTTAGGTTACCAAAACAAGCTGGCTGAAAATAAGGAGAGTCATTCGGTGGTATATATACCCCACCAAATGCAAAGCCTGGAAAACATGACAATTCTAGCAAAATTTGACCTTCAACATTTACATTTACATTTTTGATATATTTTGAAAGCGAACATTTTACAAGCATTGCAACGCCTCCCCTATTACCACAGTACTTAGAGGGGTTATGATAAGTGTAAAATCCTGGTACACTAATGCGAGCAATAGTTTTTATTTCCAAATGTATAAATGGAATATTTTGTTATTCATTGCATTACTATATAAAGAATGTGGGGCCTGTGGTACGGTCTGAATATGCATTAAGTACCCATTCGATACATAGTTGTCCTCTGTTTATTGCATCATTCATATATGGAATGCCTGGGGTACGGTCCGCATGTATACGCTGTATCTAATCCATAAATAGATTTGTTTGTAATTATTGCAGCATTCTTACATAATAGAGTGCCTGTGGTACAGATCGCATTAAGTCTTAATAACTGATCCATCAATGGCTTTTTTTTTTTATTTCGTCACTCATCAATAATGGAATGCCTGAGAGACGTAGAATTCTGAAACATGCTAAGAACATAACAATATTAAATATTGTAAACTCAAAATTAAGCATACTTATAACTTCACATTTTAATCGGAAAAAGTTAACAATATTTTTTTTTTTAAATATGGCCTCAGTAGCAATGCAAACTATAGTAAATAAAAATAAAAATGCTGTCAACTCTGAAACACTAACGGGCTCATATTCTAACAGATGAGTTAGTGGTAAAACCCTCTGGATGACCCAAGCAGGGTATGTTTGGCGTCTGGTGAATATGAGTCGACCATTCCCTAAAAATAAGGATTACGGTCATTGCATATTTAATCATATCATTACATCCTTATTGTGTATAAGTGGGCTAGAACACGTTCTCCGTGTTCCTCTGCGTGTAGCAAGAGTCGACTAAATGGGGTTGAGGGAGGGGATAAAGCATCCCCACCTCTGTATATTCTCTTCCCAAAGAGTTAGAGTATTCTACCTTGACTCAGCCTCTCTCCTTAGAAGGGGAAAAATGGCTCTCATATATATATATATATATATATATATATATATATATATAT
>JAXCGZ010016203.1:22500-25000 GCA_037179515.1 Halocaridina rubra
AAAACTCAACTGAAGCAACAAAAAAGGGGATTTTTATTTTTTTGGGGGTCAGTGGAGTTTAGTATTGCTGACGACTTATAAGGTATGTACAGATATATGCAGGGAGGGTGGTAAGAATACTTCCTCCGTGTTCCCTTGCGTGTCATAAAACTCGACTACATGTATTTACTTCCCACAAAAACTCAAAGTATTTTCTTTGACTCGGTCACCCCCCTTATAAGGGGGAATATGGCTTTGGTATATGAATAGATGGCCATACATACATACATACATACACAATGCATCAAGCTATCTATATATACATACATACATATATAATGGTGGTAAACCGCTTGTAATGGGGTGGTCAAGTCAAAGCACACATTCATGTGCAATCAAATTAAGCCCATTATCGATCTACAATTCAATTCATCCACCCCATACCTGCCACAGAACTTGTTTCACCCACAGGGTACAGTGGGGAAAAGTTGTGTCGTAAAGCCCGACAGCAATAACTTGTTTATCTCTATCTCTACATCTCAGGGCAACTCCACCCCACATCCAACCGTCCCAGTTTACCGCACCCGGTAAGTGCGAGAAATTCTCTCTGGCCCACGTCACCTGTTCACAACCTCTCCAATCATCCCTATTTCTTTCACTCTCTCTTTCTTGCTCTATCGACTTCGAAAGAGAAGTAAAAAATTCAGAGTATGAGTGGAGCAGCAGTAACCTCTGGGAATCTATAAGACTTCAGGAAAATTTCCAGTTCTCTCTCTCTTGGAAACCTCTGTGGCTCGGCACACAAAGCTGCGGCATTCTGCTCTACAAGTCTCTGGTTCGAATCCAGACAGGTAGAATTATTTTGGGAATAATGAAAATAATAAAATAGAAAGAAAAACTTAATAACTTAGGAGATAAATAATAATTTTCGATGTAAAAACTTACTTTGACAAGCGGTGCCTTGGTCCGGCTCAATTTCTGAAAGACAATAAATGATACTTTTGCTTATGATGAATTTGTTTGAATTGTATTTTTTTCATTGTTGCAAATTATGCAAGAAAATTATCCAAAGGAATTCTAGTTATCACATCTGAAATTATTGACGGTCAAAAATTCTTATACATATTTAAAGTTCTCATTACAAGATTAAAGTTAAGTAACTGTTAATATTTTGAAAATATCCAAATTTCTTGTTAAGACTTTTAAAAATATGCAACAAAACAAGAAATCACGGTATTGCATCTTGATCATTTGCAAAAACTGCAGTTACATAAAAACTGTATCATTAAAGCAGTATTTTTAAATCAACCGAAAAAAATTTAATTAAATTAACAAATAAAATTTTTTAACATATGAGAAGAATTTCAGGATCAGATTTTAACCATCTGTAACAATTGCAGTTATATGCAAAGAGCTGCATCATATCCTTATAAATACTTAATTGCAAACATTTGCAATAGATTTAACTGAAAAAAATGATTTTAAAATATGCAAAAATTGCATTTGTATGCAAACAGATTCATTATAGTTTTATACATAATTAACGACAAAATCTTTAAATCAAATTCACTGCTAAAATATTTTCGAAATATGCAAAAATAATAAAGATTAAGGTCATTCTAAAAAGACTTCTATAAGCATTGTTGGAAAAAGAAGTATATAAAAGATTTCATAACAGTATTAAAATAACATGTTTCCAAGAAAGAAAATAGCTGCATTCGATAGACAAATATCAAGCAAAGATAATTATAAACACCATCACTTGACCTATGGATAATACAAACATAACCCATTATCAATAGTGCACATTTCATTAATAATACAAAAAAATATTTGCAACAATATAAAAATATAATTGCAAGAAATAGCTCAGTACTATAATATATTTATAAATGTCATTAATGGAAGAATACAGTCTAGCAAATAAATAAACATGAATCTAAATAAAAATAAAAAAAAGTTATTATAAACTAAAAAAAATGACACTTATTTAATTTATGCAAGAAATGATTCATTAATATAGTAATTTCATATGTTTGTTTCATGATATATATATATATATATATATATATATATATATATATATATATATATATATATATATATATATATATATATATATATATATATATATATATATATGTATATATATATATATATATATATATATATATATATATATATATATATATATATATATATATATATATACATATATATATATATATATATATATATATATATATATATATATATATATATATATATATATATATATATATATATATATATATATATATATACAAATATATACATATATATATATATATATATATATATATATATATATATATATATATATATATATATATATATATATATATATATATATATAAGAACATAAGAATAGAGGACACTGCAACATGCCTACTGGCACACACGAGGCAGCTCCATATTTGAATTGTATTTTCAGCATGTCTAACCTATTCTATTCTACTCTACTTATTTATTCTATTTTTCT
>JAXCGZ010016204.1:0-17500 GCA_037179515.1 Halocaridina rubra
AACACTGAATCAGAATAAACAGCTTAAGGACAAGGCCGAAATAAGAATGATAAATACTAGGAAAAGGACAGGGTGAAAGAAGAGTCCAAATAATGGAGACTTAGAAATATGGCAGAACTAGGCCCTGAGATGACGATAGATCAGCTTTTTGAAGAAAGAATTTATCTTACTTCTATTGTTGTTTTTCTCTTACTGAAAGATCTTTGCAGTAAACGTTAATATTCTTCATTTGAAAATTATTTTTTTATCATGTTTTCTTTACTTTTTGAAAGACTTGACACATGCAGCTGCTTTCGGTAAAGGAAATTAAGGGAAATAATTGAATTATTTATGTTTTGAACTCTAAAAACTAGAGGAACATCCGTGCAACAGGTGGAGGGGGAAAGACTATACGAAGACAGAAGCGAGTGGAGGAGCTTCATACATAGTCAGCCGACTGACAGAAAACTAGTTATTCAGGCATATGGTGAGAAAGGTGAGAAACTTCCATCTCATGGCCTAATCTTGCCATATCACTTGGTCTTCATTACTTCGACTGCTCTTTCGGCCTGTCCTCTTCCCTTAGTTTGCCGTTCTATTGTTTCTGCCTTGTCCTTGAACTTCTACTTTTCCTCGTCTCATTGTTTTCTTGGTTCCCGGGTCCGATGAGGGCAATTTTCTTGCCTGTCACACATAAAGAAAATGTTACTGGCCAGGAATTTGGAAGACTCTAGTCCTCCTATCAAATCCTCGCCTTCAAAATTTCTTATCTGTGGCTAGTTTGAAAAAGAAATTAAAATTTTAACGTACTATTATTATTATTATTATTATTATTATTATTATTATTATTATTATTATTATTATTATTATTATTATTATTATTATTATTATTATTATTATTATTATTATTATTATTATTATTATTATTATTATTATTATTATTATCATTTAGTATTTCTTTGAAGCCTCAAGTCGAGGGTTCGCGCCCCTTCACGGTCTGAGGTTAGCAAGGGCATGCACTCAGGGTAACGATTACATGTACCGAAACAAGTCCTTCTAAAGAAGGCGACCGTCCCAGCCCTTTTTTTAGAAAAGGGAGTCCATGCTTTCATACAGCTGACTTCCACAGTATGTGCACACAAAATATGTAGCAAATATTTTCACACAGAGAGACCCATATACTTAGCTAAGTCGTCACACACAATATACAGCAGAAGGACTCGAACCTTGGACTTCAGAATTCACCTTGCGAGCAATAAGATCCTGGACTCAGAGTAACTCTTCATATATAACTTCTCGAAGAAGGGTGACTTTTTTTTAAACGAATTTCGGGTTTAAGTTTCCACTCCCAGGCAGGCTTTTCAGCCTATCAGTGGGATCAATCCGACAATTGATCTTTGAGTATAGGGTGATATCTTAGAAAAAGATATAAATAAGCAATATGGAAATTAAGATAGTGAATTTTCTCTGTCGGATCAAGTAATGATAATGACTATCCAGTACATTAAATAATCCCGTAAATGCTTAGGTTAGGTTAAGTTAGGTTAGGTTAGGTATTTATCTAACTTAACCTAATCTGACTTAATCTAATAATTAACTGGGTTATTTAATGTAGTGGGAGTCGAAAATTTTCCCACGAAAATTCCACCCCGATAATTCCTCCCACGAAAATTCCACCCCGATAGTTCCTCCCACGAAAATTCCACCCCACGTAATTACCACCTCGCGAAATTTTCTCCCCATAAATTTCCACCACACTAAAATTCCACCAATTTACTAATACATTTAAATTTTATGATTGTTTTCCTTAAGTTTTTTCATTGTTAGGTTAGGTTTGGTTAAGTTAGGTTAAGTTAAGTTAGGTTAAATTATGTTAGGTTTCATGGGGTGAAAAACTGGTGGGGAGAAATTTTCGTGGAGTGGTAATTTCGTGGGGAGGAATTTTTGGGAGGGAATTTTCGGGGTGGAATTTACATAGAACCATATTTCCCATGTTTATATGGAGTCGCTGCTACTCACAATCCCCTTTGAAAAAGTGTTAGTTTTGTCTGTTTTATGGCCTGATGTCCTTCCCGGTGCTAAACTCCTTTGGATTCGGTTTTACGTCACGAACTCTCTTTTCTACTAAGGGCTAGGACGGTTGCCTTCTTGCGAAGGACTTGTTTTGGCAGATGTAATCGTTACCCTGAGTGCATGCCCTTACTAACCTCAGTCCGTGACGGGGCGCGAACCCTCGGCCTGCCGAAACAGAGTCGCGGACGCTACCATTTTGCCACGGAGACTAAACATAACCACTATATGGATTCGGTTTTACGTCACGAACTCCATTTTCTACTAAGGGCTAGGACGGTTGCCTTCTTGCGAAGGACTTGTTTTGGCAGATACAATCGTTACCCTGAGTGTATGCCCTTGCTAACCTCAGTCCGTGTCGGGGCACGAACCCTCGACCTGCCGCCTCGGAGTCGCGGACGCTACCATTTTGTCACGGAGACTACTCTGTACCAACCTCCTTTATTTATCCGAATCTAGGACTGCCAATGAATCGATCTGAGGCACTTCTTCCGGTGCCTGTAATGATGCCATATGCAGTGCCTACAAGTACATTATATTGTACATGAAAGGATAGAATTATTCTTAAATATCATGGAATTCTTTGGCATGTTATAGTTAAGGGGGGTTTACACGGTCAAACGGTTCGTCGAACGCGGTTCGACAGACAAGTGTTCGAAGTGATGTTCGAATGTGTGAACGGGGTATTTGGTTGTCGAACACGTTCGACATGTTATAGTTAAACAGTTTTCTGCTCAGTGCTATATTACTTTTGTGATTTTTTATAAAACTTTTAGTTTTTATTATATTTTTTTATGATTTACATGAGTCGTGTGGTTTCATTGTTATGATAGTTGATGGTTGCAACATCTACTACTACTACTACTACTAATAATAATAATAATAACTAATAATAATAATAATAATAATAATAATGATAATAATAATAATAATAATAATAATAATAATAATAATAATAATAATAATAATAATAATAATAATAATAATAATAATAATAAGAAGAAGAAGAAGAAGAAGAAGAAGAAGAATGATTATTATTATTATTATTATTATTATTATTATTATTATTATTATTATTATTATTATTATTATTATTATTATTATTATTATTATTATTAACAAAACTTACCTCCAGCATTTATAAATGTAACTGTCTTCAACCTGCAAGTATATTAGAATATGATTTATGTGATTTAGCACTGTATATAAATATACCATGCTGCTTTCGTCTGTATACATCCCATCTATGTATACATTTTACTCATCTCCTCCTCCTTATTCGCCTCCTCCTCCTCCCTCGCCTTCTCCTCCTCCGCCACCAATAATCCTTTTCCCTCGTTCACCAAATCTGGATCATTCAATATTCCAATATGAAAAGTCAACCTCCGCCAGATGGCGCTATGGTGATATACTGAAGGCATTAAATCATCTGACAGAAAGGAGGAGGAGGAGGAGGAGGAGGAGGAGGAGGAGGAGGAGGAGGAGGAGGAGGAGGAGGAGGAGGAGGAGGAGGAGGAGGAGGAGGAGGAGGAGGAGGAGGAGGAGGAGGAGGAGGGAAGACACTATATGGAATGATGATAAAGAGTTTGTCGTGGCACAAGAAGAGAGAGAGAGAGAGAGAGAGAGAGAGAGAGAGAGAGAGAGAGAGAGAGAGAGAGAGAGAGAGAGAGAGAGAGAGAGAGAGAGAGAGAGAGAGAGAGAGAGAGAGAGCGAAAGAAATATCCTTGATGTATCAGATAGTTTTATTGTGTTACTTGTATCTATTAAGTTTTGAACAAATATTTAGTATTTATACTTAACTTTTTTCTGTACAGGAAACCTATTGTTATAGCTTCTCTACGTGTCCAAGAAAAAGGAATTTCACTTGGTACTAGCTTTTCCTGCATGTCCAAGAAGAGGGAATTTTACTTTGTATTAGCTTCTCTGCATGTCCAAGAAAAGGAACTTTTACTTGGTACTAGCTTCTCTGCATGTCCAAGAAAGAGAAATTTCTGTTGGTATTAGCGTCTCTGCATGTTCAAGAAAAAAGGAATTTTACTTGGTACTATCTTCTCTGCATGTCCAGGAAAAAGGATTTTCACTTGGTACTAGCTTCTCTGCATGTCCAAGAAACAAGGAATTTCACTTGGTACTAGTTTTTCCTGCATGTCCAAGAAAAAAGGAATTTCACTTGGTACTAGCGTCTCTGCATGTAAAGGAAAAAAAAAAGGGGATTTTCAGTTGGTACTAGCGTCTCTGCATGTTCAATAAAAAGGAATTTCAGTTGGTACTAGGTTCCCTGCATGTCCAAGAAAATGGAATTTCTATTGGTACATAGCTTCTCTGCATGTCCAGGAAAAAGGAATTTCTGTTGGTACTAGCATCTCTGCATGTTCAAGAAAAAGGAATTTCACTTGGTACTAGCTTCTCTGCATGTCCAAGAAAGGGAATTTCACTTAGTGCTAGCCTCTCTGCATGTCCAAGAAAAAGGAATTTCACATGGTACTAGGTTTTCTGCATGTCCAAGAAAAAGGAATTTCACTTGGTACTAGATTCTCTGCATGTCCAAGAAAGAGGAATTTCAATTGGTGCTATCTTCTCTGTATGTCCAAGAAAAAGGAATTTCAGTTGGTACTAGCTTCTGAGCATGTCCAAGAAAGAGGAATTTCTCTTGGTACTAACCACTCTGCATGTCCAAGAAAAAGGAATTTCTGTTGGTAGTAACGACTCTTCATGTTCAAGATAAAAGACTTTCAGTTGGTACCAGCTTCTCTGCATGTCCAAGAAAAAATTAATTTCACTTGGTACTAGCTTTTTCTGCATTTCCAAGAAGAGGGAATTTCACTTGATACTAACTTCTCTGCATGGCCAAAATGAAGGAATTTCACTTGGTATTCACACAAATAGACGCGGTCAGCATCCTGGAACGGTCTCCTTGATTACAACAAATTTCTTTATGACTCTTTGGCGTCGTTCCATTTTTCAAAAAATGTCTCATTGATGTTGTCACGGTGCTGGAATGAACACAGGTTTGGCGCTTTCTTTCATGTTTTTTTAACCATTTTGCACCATCATTATTTTTTCTTCGCTGGATGCTGCTAGCAGTTACGGAAGTTGTTTTTCTCATTCTCCTTCTTCTCTACCTCCATAAAATTCAATAATGTATAATAAAGTACTATAAAATATTGCCTGGAAAGACAATAAAGTAGCGTAGATCAGTCGGTGCCGCGAGTCTCGAGGGATTGCTTTGCGGTCGAAGTCGCTAGTTTGGTCCAGGTGCGCTGGAAAGAACGCCCCGTCTTCGCATTTCTGGAATCGTGATGGAATGCGGTCGTTTTGCGTCCAGCCAGCCCAGCCGGGGCAGCGTCTCTGACGGACATCCAGTGGTGGGTGGATGCTGGAAGACCGCAGACAGAGCCTCGGCGTTGTTTACGTCTAAATTAGAATCTCACAAGATTATATAGTGACGGTGATGATGGTGGTTGGAGAGATCTTTCGGCAGGTGGATTACACATCTTTTTCTCTGATGGATTGTGATGGATGGGACGTTGGTGGTACTAAAGAGAGAGAGAGAGAGAGAGGAGAGAGAGAGAGAGAGAGAGAGAGAGAGAGAGAGAGAGAGAGAGAGAGAGAGAGAGAGAGAGAGAGAATGGTGAATATTAGAGAAGGGAAGAATGCTGCATATGAGAGAGAGAGAGAGAGAGAGAGAGAGAGAGAGAGAGAGAGAGAGAGAGAGAGAGAGAGAGAGAGAGAGAGAGAGAGAGAGATTCCTTTATTCCATCCTCACTTGTTTCTGAGTTCTTGATATTTTTGTTTTTCTAATTTTCTTTTACATTTTTCTGTTTATCTTATTACTGTATTTCTCTTATGTCACCTTTACCTGCACACACACACACACACACACACACACACACACACACACACACACACACACACACACACACACACACACACACACACACACACACACACACACACACACACACACACACACACACACACACACACACACACACACACACACACACACACACACACACACACACACACACACACACACACACACACACACACACACACACACACACACACACACACACACACACACACACACACACACACACACACACACACACACACACACACACACACACACACACACACACACACACACACACACACACACACACACACACACACACACACACACACACACACACACACACACACACACACACACACACACACACACACACACACACACACACACACACACACACACACACACACACACACACACACACACACACACACACACACACACACACACACACACACACACACACACACACACACACACACACACACACACACACACACACACACACACACACACACACACACACACACACACACACACACACACACACACACACACACACACACACACACACACACACACACACACACACACACACACACACACACACACACACACACACACACACACACACACACACACACACACACACACACACACACACACACACACACACACACACACACACACACACACACACACACACACACACACACACACACACACACACACACACACACACATGCCACGAAACTGGTGCCAGAAATACGCAATCTCGGTTATGATGAGAGGCTGAGGGAATTAGACTTGCCATCACTCGAAGCTAGAAGAGTAAGGGGGGATATGGTGACAGTCTTTAAATTCCTTCATGGTTATGATAGAGTGGATAGGGATCGATATTTCGATATGGCTGGCTCTAGAACTAGAGGTCATAGTTTGAAGCTTCGGAAGAAAACTTGTTTGCAGGATGTAAGGAAATACTTTTTCAGTGTAAGAGTAGTTGATAATTGGAATTCGCTAAGCGAGGAGGTAGTTAATGCTACCTCAATCCATAGTTTTAAGGACAGGTATGATAAGTATCACTAAGTCTAAAAATGGAACCGATCAGGAGACGGGAAGATACGAGCTTTGGGCTCTTTCCCGTAAACACAATTAGGTAATCAATTAGGTAATCACACACACACACACACACACACACACACACACACACACACACACACACACACACACACACACACACGTATGTATGTATGTATGTATGTATGTATGTATGTATGTATGTATGTATGTATGTATGTATGTATGTATGTATGTATGTATGTATGTATGTGTGTGTGTGTGTGTGTGTGTGTGTGTGTGTGTGTGTGTGTATGTTGTGTTCAATTAATATTCTCTCTATCGACACTAGCCAGTTCATTTTCCTATTGCAACAAATCATTATATTTTCTTATGCTGTTTCTACTCACATCGAATTTCTTTTCTTGCTCATTTCACTACTACTACTACTACTACTACTACTACTACTACTACTACTACTACTACTACTACTACTACTACTACTACTACTACTACTACTACTACTACTACTACTACTACTACTACTACTACTACTACTACTACTACTACTACTACTACTACTACTACTACTACTACTACTACTACTACTACTACTACTACTACTACTACTACTACTACTACTACTACTACTACTACTACTACTACTACTACTACTACTACTACTACTACTACTACTACTACTACTACTACTACTACTACTACTAATAATAATAATAATAATAATAATAATAATAATAATAATAATAATAATAATTTTTTTTTTAAATATAATAATAATAATAATAATAATAATAATAATAATAATAATAATAATAATAATAATAATAATAATTTTTTTTTTTTAAATATCAAACTGTCTTCAATACATAACTTGGAAATGACATAAACACCATGAAAAGCTACTGATCTCTCATCTGTCATATTAAATACATTACTGATATACCTAAGGGCATGCACTCAGGGTAACAAATACATCTGCCAACGCAAGTCCTCACAGTAATTGAACTGATTGATTCGCAAGAAGGCAACCGTCCTAGCCCTTGGTAGAAAAGGGAGTCCGTGACGTAAAACCGGAACTGATATACCTAAGTATCTGATGTGATTGGTTTTACGTCACGGACTCCTCCTTTCAAGTAAGGGCTAGGACTTTACCGTTTCATTTAAGTGTCTTCTTCTTCGTCTACATCTTTTCCCACTTTTATGTGGGGTCGATGTTTCTGGCCAGTGTTCTCCATATGTTCCTTCTAACCTCAGACCATGACGGGCCTCAAACCCACGACCGGCGAATCAAAATCGCGAACGTTGCCACACGGTCACAGCGGCCACATTGGTATTCTTTAGAATAACCCATGTATTGACATGCTAACCTGTCAATGAAGCTAGGTTGGTTTCGGTTTTACGTCACGAACTCCCTTTTCTACTAAGGGCTAGGACGGTTGCCTTCTTGCAAAAGACTTGTTTTGGCAGATGTAATCGTTACCCTGAGTGTATGCCCTTACTAACCTTAGTCCGTGACGGGGCGCGAACCCTCGACCTGCCGCCCTGTCATTGAAGCTAAACTTTTCTAAATGCTTTAAACCATTTGTTTAGCCGACTTAATATTTCTCTTGATGCTAAGCTCAAATAATTGGGTTAAACATGCCCCAGTAGCTCAGTGGATATGGCACATGGCTGGCACCCAAAAGACCTCGAGCTGAAATTCCCTAAGTGGCACCTACAATTGGCATCAGAAGGAGAGTATCATGGAGTACCTAGTGGTACTCTGTGTCAGCTGAGCAGTCTCAGTAAGTACACCATAGGCTGTGTTGGGCCAGGAAATGTGTGATTACCTAATTGTGATTACCTAATTGTGTTTACGGGAAAGAGCCCAAAGCTCGTATCTTCCCGTCTCCTGATCGGTTCCATTTTAGACTTAGTGATACTTATCATACCTGTCCTTAAAACTATGGATTGAGATAGCATTAACTACCTCCTCGCTTAGCGAATTCCAATTATCAACTACTCTTACACAAAGAAGTTTTCTTACGAAGCTTCAAACTATGACCTCTAGTTCTAGAGCCAGCCATATCAAAATATCTATCCCTATCCACTCTATCATAACCATGAAGGAATTTAAAGACTGTCACCATATCCCCCCTCACTCTTCTAGCTTCGAGTGATGGTAAGTCTAATTCCCTCAGCCTCTCATCATAACTGAGATTGCGTATTTCTGGCACCAGTTTCGTGGCATGTCTTTGAACTTTTTCAAGCTTAGCTATGTGCTTTTTCAAGTGCGGATTCCAAAAGGGGGCTGCATATTCGAGTTTTGGCCTCACATAGGTTACATAAATATTTCTGAACATTTCCTTGTCCATGTGCCTGAAGGCTACCCTTACATTTGATAAGAATGCATATGCTGCCCTTACTATGCCATTTATATGTATTTCTGTAGACAAATCTGCCGGTATGTTTACTCCTAGATCTCTCTCATTTTCTGTCTCTTGAAGTTGTACTCCAGCCACCGAGTAGTCAAGCTTGGGCCTTCCTGTGTGTGTGTGTGTGTGTGTGTGTGTGTGTGTGTGATTACCTAATTGTGTTTACGGGAAAGAGCCCAAAGCTCGTATCTTCCCGTCTCCTGATCGGTTCCATTTTTAGACTTAGTGATACTTATCGTACCTGTCCTTAAAACTATGGATTGAGATAGCATTAACTACCTCCTCGCTTAGCGAATTCCAATTATCAACTACTCTTACACTGAAAAAGTATTTCCTTACATCCTGCAAACAAGTTTTCTTACGAAGCTTCAAACTATGACCTCTAGTTCTAGAGCCAGCCATATCGAAATATCGATCCCTATCCACTCTATCATAACCATGAAGGAATTTAAAGACTGTCACCATATCCCCCCTTACTCTTCTAGCTTCGAGTGATGGCAAGTCTAATTCTCTCAGCCTCTCATCATAACCGAGATTGCGTATTTCTGGCACCAGTTTCGTGGCATGTCTTTGAACTTTTTCAAGCTTAGCTATGTGCTTTTTCAAGTGCGGATTCCAAAAGGGGGCTGCATATTCGAGTTTTGGCCTCACATAGGTTACATAAATATTTCTGAACATTTCCTTGTCCATGTGCCTGAAGGCTACCCTTACATTTGATAAGAATGCATATGCTGCCCTTACTACGCCATTTATATGTATTTCTGGAGACAAATCTGCCAGTATGTTTACTCCTAGATCTCTCTCATTTTCTGTCTCTTGAAGTTGTACTCCAGCCACCGAGTAGTCAAGCTTGGGCCTTCTTGCACTTGTACCCATTCTCATTACCTTACATTTTGAGGTATTGAATTTCATTAGCCACTTTTCTGACCACTCATGCAGATTATTTAGATCCTCCTGAAGTTCTCTACCATTGTTCTCGTTTTTTACTTTCTTCACAATCTTAGCATCATCTGCAAACATATTCATGAATGAATTTACAGACTCTGGTAGGTCATTTACATATACAAGGAACAAAAGTGGCCCTAAAACTGAACCCTGTGGAACTCCACTACTAACTCTTCTCCATTCAGACACTGAGTGTCTTACTCTAACCCTCTGTTCCCTTCCTTCTAAGTAAGTTTTTATCCATTCCAAGACATTTCCACCTATTCTAGCCATTGATTGCAGCTTCCTAATAAGTCTCCCATGTGGAACAGTGTCAAACGCTTTCTGGAAGTCTAGGAATATGCAATCTGCCCAGCCCTCTCTTTCCTGTAAGATTTGGCTTACCTCATCATAAAATTCTAATAAGTTTGTTACTGTTGATCTTCCTTCTCTGAAGCCATGTTGCCTCACTGACAAAAAGTTGAAGGATTCCAAGTGAAGAGAGATATGTTTCCTTAGTAGTTTCTCCATAACTTTGCAAACTATGCTGGTCAAGGAAACTGGTCTATAGTTCAGAGCCGTATCCCTCCTTCCCTTTTTGAAGATAGGTATCACATTTGCTTGTTTCCAGCATCTTGGAATCTCCCCCGACTCCAGTGACTCCTTAAATATGATACTTAGTGCCACTGATATTGTGTTTGCGCATTTTTTAAGCACATGAGGGGATATGTCATCAGGACCTGTAGCTTTATGAACATCTAAATCCATCAGCGCTTTGCATACCTCTGTGGCTGTAAGGTTGATGTTCTCTAATACCGGCCCTTGAGCTTCTATCACTGCAATCTGAGGGTGTGGGGTATTTTCTACTGTAAATACTGACTGAAACTCCTTGTTCAATTCTTTGCAGATCTCTTCGTCCGTCTCAGTGATGCTTCCATCCGCTCTCTTTAGCCTTAAAACCTGTTCTTTTACCTTCAGTTTTCCTCTGATAAAGCTGTGGAAAAGCTTTGGATTTTCTTTAGCCTTCCTGGTGATGTCCCTCTCATAATCTCTCTCTGCCTCTCTCCTTTTACTTAGGTAGTCATTTCTTGCTCTTTTGTAGGTTTGCCAGGCATTTATGTTTTTTCTCCTCCTATACCTTTTCCAGCATTTGTCTCTCCACTCCTTAGCTCTTTTACACCCATTATCGAACCATGTGTGTGATTACCTAATTGTGATTACCTAATTGTGTTTACGGGAAAGAGCCCAAAGCTCGTATCTTCCCGTCTCCTGATCGGTTCCATTTTTAGACTTAGTGATACTTATCATACCTGTCCTTAAAACTATGGATTGAGGTAGCATTAACTACCTCCTCGCTTAGCGAATTCCAATTATCAACTACTCTTACACTGAAAAAGTATTTCCTTACATCCTGCAAACAAGTTTTCTTCCGAAGCTTCAAACTATGACCTCTAGTTCTAGAGCCAGCCATATCGAAATATCGATCCCTATCCACTCTATCATAACCATGAAGGAATTTAAAGACTGTCACCATATCCCCCCTCACTCTTCTAGCTTCGAGTGATGGCAAGTCTAATTCCCTCAGCCTCTCATCATAACCGAGATTGCGTATTTCTGGCACCAGTTTCGTGGCATGTCTTTGAACTTTTTCAAGCTTAGCTATGTGCTTTTTCAAGTGCGGATTCCAAAAGGGGGCTGCATATTCGAGTTGGTGTGTGTGTGTGTGTGTGTGTGTGTGTGTGTGTGTGTGTGTGTTAGGAGCTGGTGATTATTTAAAAAAAAAAGTCTTCCAGTCTCACAGACAAAACTAATGTACAATCCTGCATTAGCATATCCAGGACATTTTTCACTTTTGAAGTAGTCCCAGAGTAGCTAACCAGACTACCCAGAATAGCTAACCAGACTACCACTTCGTATCTCATTTTAAAGGAGTTTATTGTAGGCCTATGCTAAGTGGTCTTACGGATGGAGATAGTGCCCTAAGAGCGGAAGAGGTGAGAGAGTAATAGGCCTAAATCCGGAAGAAACAATTTACTCTAGAAATCCCTCTGGGATAGGCACAGAATGGATGTACAAAACAGATTTAAAGGTGTAAAGGGCGGTTTACATGGTCAAACGGTTCGTCGAACGCGGTTCGACACAATTGTTTGAAGTGATGTTCGAACGTGTGAATGGGGTATTTGGTTGTCGAACACGTTTGTCGAACGTGTTCGACAACCAAATACCCCGTTCACACGTTCGAACATCACTTCAAACACTTGTCTGTCGAACCGCGTCCGACGAACCGTTTGACCGTGTAAACCCTCCTTAAGGTCTTCATCCACTTACCCTGAATCTGAATAGTGTCGAGACCGCCGTGGCCGAGGGGTACCGCTCGCAACTTTGATTCGTCAGGTCGTGGGTTTAAGGCCCGCCACGGTCTGGGGTTTGATAGGGCATTCACTCAGGATAACGGTCGCAGTTGTCAAATTCAAAGTCCCTCGCAAGAAGGCACCGTCTTAGCCCTTAGTAGAAAAGGGAGTGTGTGATGTAAAATCGGCCTTCACATCGCGTTAAATTCACTCACTTTGCAGTTGAAACGTGCCTGGAGTGAGTAATTGATAATAAATACAACTTTATTGGTTCCGGTTTTACGTCACAGACTCCCTTTTCTACCAAGGGCTAGGACGGTTGCCGTCTTGCGAAGGACTTGTTTTGGCAGATGTAATCGTTACCCTGAGTGCATGCCCTTGCTAACCTCAGACCGTGACGGGGCACGAGCCCTCGACCTGACGCCTCAAAGTCGCGGACGCTACCGCTTGAGCCACGGTGACTACAATAAATTATACGATATTACTCTTGCATATTTTTCCAAACTTGGAATACTTTTTTTTATGAGTGTGACACGGGACGGGCAAAGAATATTACCCTCTTCGGGCCAGGGCACCAAAACACAACAAAGTAAAGAGAAACAGAAATGGTGAGTATTGTGACTTGTCAGATGTGAAGGGATAATAAGAGATGTGTAATGAATATCCAAGAATATTCGGCGTTGATGTAGGTATAGAAAAAGAACCGTAACTGAAAGAAGACTTAAACATCGAGCTGTCCTGGCCAGGCCTATTTAAGTCCAAAACTTTTCAGTTACATAATAAATATTTTCTGAATATGATGATGCAAGATTTCTTCTTTTAATTTCAAAATGTTCTTAAGCACTAAATTAGAATAAATGGATATTGATATTCCTAGCGTGGTAGTTCCCATTAAGCTCAATGGTCTAAATGAGTACTAAATGTGATGTTTGGAATCTATTTGGAATGGTGCCTTTATACTGACGGACTTTTGATGAGTGCTACATAGGGCATTTTGCAGATCCTATAAAAAAATTTACTATTATGAGCTTAATGGTAGTTCCCATCAACCTCAATGGTCTAAATGAGTACTAAATGAGATGTTTGGAATCTATTTGGAATGGTGCCTCTGCGCTGGCGGACTTTTGATGAGTGCTACATAGGGCATTCTGAAGATCCTATATTAAAAAAATTACTATTATGAGCTCAGTGGTAGTTCCCATTAAGCTCAATGGTCCTAATGAGTACTAAATGTGATGTTTGGAATCTATTTGGAATGGTGCCTTTACGCCGACGGAATGTGTGCCACATAGGGCATTCTGAAGATCCTATATAAAAAAAAATACAATTATGAGCTTAATAGTAGTTCCCATTAAGCTCAATGGTCTAAATCTAAATGAGTACTAAATGTGATGTTTGGAATCTATTTGGAATGGTGCCATACGCTGACGGACTTTTGATTTAGTGCCACCTAGGGCATTCTGAACATCCTATATAAAAATTTACTATTATGAGCTTAATGGTAGTTCCCATTAAACTCAATGGTCTAAATGAGTACTAAATGTGATGTTTGGAATCTATTTGGAATGGTACCTTTACGCTGACGGAATGAGTCCCACCTAGGGCATTCTGAAGATCCTATATAAAAAAAAATTACTATTATGAGCTCAGTGGTAGTTCCCAATAAGCTCAATGGTCTAAATGAGTACTAAATGTGATGTTTGGAATCTATTTGGAATGGTGCCACTACGCTGACGGACTTTTGATCAGTGCCACCTAGGGCATTCTGAAGATTCTGTATATAAAAAATTTACTATTATGAGCTTAAAGGTAATTCCCATTAAGCTCAGTGGTCTTAATGAGTACTCCATTTGATGTTTGGAATCTATTTGGAATGGTGCCACTACGCTGACGGATTGAGTGCCACCTTGGGCATTCTGAAGATCCTACATAAAAAAAAATTACTATTATGAGCTTAATGGTAGTTCCCATTAACCTCAATGGTCTTAATGATTACGCCATTTGATGTTTGGAATCTATTTGGAATGGTGTCACTATCCTGACGGAATGAGTGCCACCTAGGGCATTCTGAAGAGCCTATATATAAAAATATTACCATTATGAGCTTAATGGTATTTCCCATTAACTCAATGGTCTTAATGAGTACTCCATTTGATGTTTGGAGTCTATTTGGAATGGTGCCTTCACGCTGACGGACTTTTGATAAGTGCAACCTAGGGCATTCTGAAGATCCTATATTAAAAAAATTACTATTATGAGCTCGGTGGTAGTTCCCATTAAGCTCAATGGTCTTAATGAGTACTCCATTTGATGTTTGGAATCTATTTGGAATGGTGCCATACGCTGACGGACTTTTGATTTAGTGCCACCTAGGGCATTCTGAAGATCCTATATAAAAATTTACTATTATGAGCTTAATGGTAGTTCCCATTAAGCTCTATGGTCTTAATGAGTACTCCATGTGATGTTTGGAATCTATTTGGAATGGTGCCTGATGTTTGGAATCTATTTGGAATGGTGCCTGATGTTTGGAATCTATTTGGAATGGTGCCTTTACGCTGACGGAATGAGTGCCACCTAGGGCATTCTGAAGATCTTATATTTATAATTACTATTATGAGCTTAATGGTAGTTCCCATTAAGCTCAACGGACTTAATGAGTACTCCATTTGATGTTTGTAATCTGTTTGGAATGGTGCCATACGCTGGCGGACTTTTGATGCGTGCCACATAGGGAATTCTGAAGATCCTATATAAAAATTTACTACTATGAGCTTAATGGTGGTTCCCATTAAGCTCAATGGTCTTAATGAGTACGCCATTCGATGTTTGGACTCTATTTGGAATGGTGCCACTACGCTGACGGACTTTTGATAAGTGCCACCTAGGGCATTCTGAAGATCCTTTATAAAAAAGAATCACTATTATGAACTTAATGGTAGTTCCCATTAAACTCAATGGTCTTAATTAGTACGCCATTTGATGTTTGGAATCTATTTGGAATGGTGCCACTACGCTGATGGAATGAGTGCCACCCAGGGCATTTTGAAGATCCTATATAAAAATTTACTATTATGAGCTTAAAGGTAGTCCCATTAAGCTCAATGGTCTTAATAAGTATGCCATTTGATGTTTGGAATCTATTTGGAATGGTGCCACTACGCTGACGGAATGAGTGCCACCTAGGGCATTCTGAAGATCCTATATAAATAAAATTACTATTAAGAAGTCTTTCATGGAGACTTTTCGGCTTGTTTGAATTGTAAAGTCCTCTGTTATCTTATTTCAGTATTATCTAAAGTTCGGCAGGTATGTAGTCACCGTGGCTAAAGCAGTAGCGTCCGCGACTTTGAGGCATCAGGTCGAGGGTTCGCGCCCCGTCACGGTCTGAGGTTAGCAAGGGCATGCACTCAGGGTAACGATTACAATTGCCAAAACAAGTCCTTCGCAAGAAGGCAACCGTCCTAGCCCTTATTAGAAAAGGGAGTCCGTGACGTAAAACCGGAACTAGTAAGAAGTCTTTTATGGAGACTTTTCAGTATTATCCAAGGTTCAGCAGAACGCCATATGTAGCACTCATCAAAAATCCGTCAGCGTAAAGGCACCATATACACTGTAGTATAGAAAGAGGAAAACCAATCGATTTATGTATGCGTCACGGTCTGAGGTTAGTATGGGCATGCACTCAGGATAACGATTACATTTGCCAAAACAAGTCCTTCGAAAGAAGGCAACCGTCCTAACCCTTAGTAGAAAAGGGAGTTCGTGACGTAAAACCGAATCATCATATCAATCACATATTCCTATCTATTCTTACTACTTGCTTCTTTACAGTTGATTTAAAGTAATGCAGCTGTCAATGTCCTTTTTGAGGTAATCCCTTTTTTGACACTGGATCCGTAATATCTTTAAAAGAATTGTAGGAGATTGTAGTACTTTAAATTCCTATTTCTAGTAATAACTTAGATATATTTATCTTTATATACACTAATAGATATTTTTATTAGTATTCAGATAACTGTACATGGGAACATGTGCACATGGGCACTCCCAGTGACACTGCAATTGTTAAACATTACATTCTATATTTGGTCATGTATAAATCAAATAATAATAGAATTTGCAATTCATTTAAGATATCATAGCAAGTAATTAAGAAGAAAATATAATGTAACAATTGATTGATGACAGAAGAGCACTCTGCCATTATTAATTAAGAGTAAAGGAGGGGGAGTAGTGGGGAGAATAACTTCTCCCCAAACTGTTTTCCTTTTTTATGTCGGCTACCCCCCAATTAAAGGGGGAAACAGCCAAGGTATATGTATGTATGTATATTATGGTTTACATGTAGTAGTCTCCGTGGCAAAATGGTAGCATCTGCGACTCTGAGGGCAGGTCGAGGGTTCGCACCCCGTCACGGACTGAGGTTAGTAAGGGCATACACTCAGGGTAAGGATTACATCTGCCAAAACAAGTCCTTCGTAAAGAAGGCAACCGTCCTAGCCCTTAGTAGAAGAGGGGGTACGTGACGTAAAACCGAATCCATATTATGGTTTACATGTAGTAATGGCACTAATAGATATGGCATCCTTTCTGAATTACTTTTTAGATTAAACGACAAATATTCATTGAAGAAACAACTCTTCCGAATCTACTGAAATCCTTATGGGTTGTGATCATATGTGAATAGTTTTCGTTTTGCAGTTTTGAGAGTGGACTAGTGTAAGATACGCGTATTTTATTAGGGCAAGTAGTAGGTTGGCCCATGGCACCAATCGCACGTTGCGATACTACAACTAAAGGGTCTTTTGGACGTAAATAAGACT
>JAXCGZ010016205.1:0-26943 GCA_037179515.1 Halocaridina rubra
ACTGAATATCATCTGGATTCTGTATTGAAACATTTGTCTTTTAGTAATTCCGTACCTCTCCTGTTTTCTGGGCAATCAGAAAAGCACCCGACTGTGACTGTCGGGCGGGTTTGGAGAAGATAGTCCGTCACAAACATGAACTCGGTAACAGATGGGCAGAATTCCATAAACTCTAGAGAATTAGCGAAATACTGCATCATATTTCCGTGACGTCGTTTCAAATTCACATTTGTCTTAAAAGTTCAAGAATATTCCACAGCCAGTTGACTGGGATAGAATTTTTTTTACTTATTTCTTTGTATAGCATCATAATTTTCTCGCAGATATGATAGCTGATAATATTTTCAGTAATTAAAGATGAGGATCTCAGTCTGCCATACCACTTAAATGTGTTTGTCCACTGGCATGGAGTGAGATTTTATAGGTACACCCTTTATATAGTCGTCTCGTACATTTGCAGAAATGCTTGAATAGTAGTAATAATGACATATTTGCTTATATATATATGTGTGTGTGTGTGTGTGTGTGTGTGTGTGTGTGTGTGTGTGTGTGTGTGTTTGTGTGTGTGTGTGATTACCTAATTGTGATTACCTAATTGTGTTTACGGGAAAGAGCCCAAAGCTCGTATCTTCCCGTCTCCTGATCGGTTCCATTTTAGACTAAGTGATACTTATCGTACCTGTCCTTAAAACTATGGATTGAGATAGCATTAACTACCTCCTCGCTTAGCCAATTCCAATTATCAACTACTCTTACACTGAAAAAGTATTTCCTTACATCCTGCAAAGAAGTTTTCTTACGAAGCTTCAAACTATGACCTCTAGTTCTAGAGCCAGCCATATCGAAATATCGATCCCTATCCACTCTATCATAACCATGAAGGAATTTAAAGACTGTCACCATATCCCCCCTTAATCTTCTAGCTTCGAGTGATGGTAAGTCTAATTCCCTCAGCCTCTCATCATAACTGAGATTGCGTATTTCTGGCACCAGTTTCGTGGCATGTCTTTGAACTTTTTCAAGCTTAGCTATGTGCTTTTTCAAGTGCGGATTCCAAAAGGGGGCTGCATATTCGAGTTTTGGCCTCACATAGGTTACATAAATATTTCTGAACATTTCCTTGTCCATGTGCCTGAAGGCTACCCTTACATTTGATAAGAATGCATATGCTGCCCTTACTATGCCATTTATATGTATTTCTGGAGACAAATCTGCCAGTATGTTTACTCCTAGGTCTCTCTCATTTTCTGTCTCTTGAAGTTGTACTCCAGCCACCGAGTAGTCAAGCTTGGGCCTTCTTGCACTTGTACCCATTCTCATTACCTTACATTTTGAAGTACTGAATTTCATTAGCCACTTTTCTGACCACTCATGCAGATTATTTAGATCCTCCTGAAGTTCTCTACCATTGTTCTCGTTTTTTACTTTCTTCACAATCTTTGCATCATCTGCAAACATATTCATGAATGAATTTACAGACTCTGGTAGGTCATTTACATATACAAGGAACAAAAGTGGCCCTAAAACTGAACCCTGTGGAACTCCACTACTAACTCTTCTCCATTCAGACACTGAGTGTCTTACTCTAATCCTCTGTTCCCTTCCTTCTAAGTAAGTTTTTATCCATTCCAAAACATTTCCAGCTATTCTAGCCATTGAGTGCAGCTTCCTAATAAGTCTCCCATGTGGAACAGTGTCAAACGCTTTCTGGAAGTCTAGGAATATGCAATCTGCCCAGCCCTCTCTTTCCTGTAAGATTCGGCTTACCTCATCATAAAATTCTAATAAGTTTGTTACTGTTGATCTACCTTCTCTGAAGCCATGTTGCCTCACTGACAAAAAGTTGAAGGATTCCAAGTGAAGAGAGATATGTTTCCTTAGTAGTTTCTCCATAACTTTGCAAACTATGCTGGTCAAGGAAACTGGTCTATAGTTCAGAGCCGTATCCCTCCTTCCCTTTTTGCAGATAGGTATCACATTTGCTTGTTTCCAGCATCTTGGAATCTCCCCCGACTCCAGTGACTCCTTAAATATGATACTTAGTGCCACTGATATTGTGTTTGCGCATTTTTTAAGCACATGAGGGGATATGTCATCAGGACCTGTAGCTTTATGAACATCTAAATCCATCAGCGCTTTGCATACCTCTGTGGCTGTAAGGTTGATGTTCTCTAATACCGTCCCTTGAGCTTCTATCACTGCAATCTGAGGGGGTGGGGTATTTTCTACTGTAAATACTGACTGAAACTCCTTGTTCAATTCTTTGCAGATCTCTTCATCCGTCTCAGTGATGCTTCCATCCGCTCTCTTTAGCCTTAAAACCTGTTCTTTTACCTTCAGTTTTCCTCTGATAAAGCTGTGGAAAAGCTTGGGATTTTCTTTAGCCTTCCTGGTGATGTCCCTCTCATAATCTCTCTCTGCATCTCTCCTTTTACTTAGGTAGTCATTTCTTGCTCTTTTGTAGGTTTGCCAGGCATTTATGTTTTTTCTCCTCCTATACCTTTTCCAGCATTTGTCTCTCCACTCCTTAGCTCTTTTACACCCATTATCGAACCATTTCTCTCTGGCATGAATTACACCTACTTTGGTGACAGGTATGCAGCAATCTACTATCTTCCCATATTTCTCACAAAAGATGTCATACATTTCTTGTACAGATTTGTTGTAAAATAAGGTTCTCCAGTCAATAACTGCAAAAAGCTCATTTATTTTGATGTAATCTCCTTTCGGATAGTTCTTCCTCATGTCCTCAGTGCCTCTACTCTCAGGAAGAATATCTTCAATGATATACTCCATCAACAACACACAGTGGTCACTCTTTCCAATTGGTGGTTCATACTCAATATTTTCAATATCCAACACATTATCTGTGAACACTAGATCAAGTAGTGATGGCTCATCCCCACCCCTGGCCCTTGTTGGTTCCATTACATGTTGGTGTAGGAAATTCCCTTGTACGCAATCTAGGAATCTTGCCCCGAATGAGTCCTCACCACTGTGTGGGTCAAGATTTATCCAATCTATCTCTTTATGATTAAAGTCTCCCATAATCAAAATCCTACATTTTTTCTCCCGTGCCATGTTAACAACTGAGTTTATGACTTCAATAGTACCTATATGACTTTCCTCATAAATTTCAAGCCTATTTTGGTTCCTTGGTGGGTTGTATACAACAGTTATTATAATGCTCTCTGACCCAGTATTTATGCGAGCAACAAGAAATTCCCTGAACTCACTTTCTATAGCCAAGTTTATTTCTTCAACTTGAATCCTCTCACTAATGAGCAGTGCTATCCCTACACCAGTCCTCTCAGATCTTTCAACCCTTAGTATTCTGAAGCCCTTAGGAAAAACTGTGACACTGTTTATGTCCTCACTCAACTTAGTCTCTGTAATTGCTACTATATCTGCCTTACTGTTGTGAATCCTATCTTTTAATTCTACTGCCTTACCAGCTATTCCATCAGCATTTGTGTATAACAGTCTTAATGAGGCCCCATCCCCTGATCTTCTGTCATTATCTTCTTTATCTCCCCTTTGTCTGGAAGTATTCTGTAACGAAAATTTTTCTTCTCTTCTTCATTTCTTTCATCATTTAGCCTTCTTGCCTCTTGCAACAAGTTTTTGATCTTTCCCATCTCTTCCTGTGTTCTGTATCGTCTAATGAACACTTCTTTGCATTCTTGAAGGTCTTTTAGACTTTTTTTTCTCAAAAATATTTCCCTACATGTTTCCCCTCTCTCAAAGGTTACTTTTGTTGGTCTCGGCTTTCCTTCCCTCGAATATTTACCTAGTTGGTGTATGTTTACAATATCCTCAGGACCACATACTACTCCAAGCTTTCTTATCAGGTCTACAACCCTAGCTTTATTTTCTTCAAGTCTCCTCTGCCATGTTGGCTCCTGGGATTCACTTATGCCTGAGATTACCACTGTCTTCTCCTTATCAAGTGCCTGTCTGATGAGTGGGTTTGCCCTTTCCATCACAACGTCTTTAATTTTTTCGATTACTGTCTCTTTATAGTCAACTGTTTGTATGTTTTCCAGTGCCACCACCTTTACAGCCTCTTTTACTGCCACATTCCCCTTTAGTGCATCAGCAAAGGAAGTTTTCATGGCATCATTTGTGTGTGTGTGTGATTACCTAATTGTGATTACCTAATTGTGTTTACGGGAAAGAGCCCAAAGCTCGTATCTTCCCGTCTCCTGATCGGTTCCATTTTTAGACTTAGTGATACTTATCATACCTGTCCTTAAAACTATGGATTGAGATAGCATTAACTACCTCCTCGCTTAGCGAATTCCAATTATCAACTACTCTTACACTGAAAAAGTATTTCCTTACATCCTGCAAAGAAGTTTTCTTACGAAGCTTCAAACTATGACCTCTAGTTCTAGAGCCAGCCATATCGAAATATCGATCCCTATCCACTCTATCATAACCATGAAGGAATTTAAAGACTGTCACCATATCCCCCCTTACTCTTCTAGCGTGTGTGTGCGCGTGCGTGCGTGCATGTATGTGTGTGTGTGAATGTATGGATGAGCAACATTTCTAACCCTGTGCCGGATTCGAATCTACAACACACCTTACAATGGATCACTGTTCATAATGTGCTACCCATCATTTGACAAAGGTCTAAAAGAAGTAGGAAACCTCTGTGCTATCTACTAGAGTAGGCAATGAAGACACAATATCGAAAGTGTCTGATCAGTTACCCCAATTTCCAACTCCCAGGTAGTATGTCGACTTATTGTTGGATAGGCAGCCTCATTGCCAATTAAAAACATTATCATATATGGAAACATGACACTGTTGTCTGTTCTCAACCAGGATACAAGCCTACAACACACTTGACAATCTATCGATGAGCATTTGGTGGTACCGAGTGTGCCTTAGCTCTAATGGATGAAGGAAATCTCTCTGCTAATTGCTAAACTTAGTGGATGAACACGCACTAATGAATGTGTCTTTCAGTTTCCTCCCACAACCCAATCTCGTTTGTGGTTAGTTTTATTAAATAATTCCAATTATTGTTCTCCTTGCATCCCTGCTGTCAAATAAACATATATTCATATGCAATAAACATGTTTATTTGCACATTATCATATATATATATATATATATATATATATATATATATATATATATATATATATATATATATATATATATATATATATATATATAAACCAGAAACGTAGGTAAAGTATGCATATTAGTGCAGCATAAAAATATATATATTCTGTTTGATAAAGATCTATTTTTTTATTTTCAGAGAACCCTTTTAACATAACAAATTATACCTTCATTGCATCACTATCTATCTATCTACCTTGGCTGTTTCCCCCTTAAATTGGGTGTAGCCGACATCATAAAGAGAAAACAATAATTGGATTATTTTGCTCTAAGGGCAATGATGAGGGAGCTAGCGACCGTTCAGATGGCACTGCTGGAGTGCCACAGCCCATCCTCCCGGCACTTCCACAACCTGTGTCGCTTCACAACTGCCAACTCCCCTACTGGCCCTACCACAGGGCTACCTCTGTAAGATGCAGCCCCGTGGTAACAGCAGATGCCCATCAACGCTGCGTCACATCCGCTAGCCATTCATTCCTATTCCTAGCACGCTCGCTTGCTTCCCTCACATCCATCCTCCTATCATTCATGGCTCTCCTTACTCCATTTCATCCATCGAAACCTAGACCTCCCTCTAGCATTTCTCCCATCAACTCTCGCATTCATCACCTTTTACAGCAGTCTTTCCTCATCCATCCTTTCCACATGGCCGAACCATCTCAGAATTATTCATATCTACTCTGGCTGCAATTTTTCTCCTCACACCCGTTCTTGCTCTCACCACTTCATTCCTAACCCTATCCAACCGAGATACACCAATCAGTCTCCTCGGGCATTTCATCTCAAACATATTTAGTTTCCGTTTCTCACTTTCATACCCCATAACTTTGATCCATACATCACAGTTGGCACAACCACTTTCCCATACAAAACTTTCTTAACATTTCTAGCCCTATATTCTTCATCACTCTTTTCATCGCACCCAACACTTTACATCCTTCATTCGCTCTGTGACACACATCTGCTTCCACTCCAGCATTTGCAGCTATAACCGAGTCTAAATACTCAAACTGATCAACCTCCTCAAGTGTCTCTCCATTCAACAAAATATTCAGTCCAGCACCATCCTCATTTCTTGTACACCTCATAACCTTACTCTTTCCCACATTCACTCGCAACTTCCTTCTCTCACACACCATTCCAAATTCTGACACTAACTGACACAGCTTCTCATTTGAATCTGCCACCACCACAGTATCATCTACAAACAGCAACTGATTCAGCTCCCACTCGTTATCATCCCAATCTACCATTCTCAAACCTCGACCACGCACTCGCTCATTCACCTCTCTTACAACTCCATCAATATACAAATTGAACAGCCATGGTGACATCACACATCCCTGTCTCAGTCCCACGCTCACTGGAAACCACTCACTCACTTCATTCACTACCCTAACACAAGCTCTATGCCCTCATACAAACTCTTCACTGCATGCAACAATTTACCATTAATTCCATATAATCTCAAAACATTCCACATTGCCTCTCTATCAACTCTATCACACGCTTTCTCCAGATCCAAAAATGCAAAATACACATCCTTACCCTTTGCTAAATATTCCTCACAGAACTGCCCTGTGGTGGCGGGCACAGCATCAAAGAATAGCCCCAACGTATTCCCTGCGTGTCATAAGGGGCGACTAAAAGTGACAGGGCAAGGGGACTAAGAATCCCCCCTTTGCATTAACTTCCTGTGAGATGTCAAAGAAGAAGGGAAGTAGAGGGGAGAATAACTTCTCCCCAAACTCTAGTCTTGGGGTGTCTAAATGTGCGTGGTTGCAGTACGATAGAGAGCAAAAGATGTGAGATTGGATATATGTTTGGTAGGAGGAGGATGGATGTATTGGCATTGTGTGACACGAAGATGAAAGGAAAAGGAGAAGTGGCATTTAGTGATGTGACAGGTAGGGTGTGTGAGGTTGAAAGGGGGAGAGCGAGAGAAGGTGTTGCATTATTGCTGAGTGAATGGATGGTAAATAAGGTAGTGAAATGGAAAGAAGTGGCATCTAGGCTGATGTGGGTGAGGGCTAGGATAGGTAGGGAATGTTGGGCTTTTGTTAGTGCGTATGGGCCAGGATGTGAGAGAAGTGAGGAAGAGCTGGATGAATTCTGGAATGAGTTAACTAGGTGTGTGGATGGTCTGAGTAGAAGGAACTATGTAGTTGTGTTGGGTGACTTGAATGCTAGAGTGGGTGATGGAGAGGTAGAAGGTGTTGTAGGTAATTATGAGGTACCAGGTTGGAATGAGAGTGGCGAAAGACTGTTAGATATGTGTGTGGAGCAAGAGTTGGTGATAGGTAATAGTTTTTTCAAGAAGTTAATAAATAAGTATACATGGAGGAGAGTGGCAAATGGAAGAGTGAAAGAAAGAGCATTGATGGATTATGTGTTGGTAGCAAAGAGCATGACTGGTAGAGTGAAAGATGTGCATGCATTTAGGGGTGTGGCTGCTGGGATGTCTGATCATTTTTTGGTTGAAACTAAAGTGGTAGTAGCAAAAGAGTGGGGAAGTAGAAGGGAAATGGTGAAGGTGGAAGAGTTGAAAAAGCCTGAGAAGAGACAGGAACACCAGAAGAGGTTGAAAGTGGCATATGACAGGGTGAAAGATAGAGAAGTTTGGGAGTTAGAGGAGAAATGGGGGTTGATGAAAGAGGGTTTTGTGGGACATGCAAGTGATGTGTGTGAAGAGAGGATTGTTGGAGGTGGCATGATGAGGGGCAGCGAGTGGTGGAATGAAGGGGTGTAAATGATGGTGGAAGAGATAAAGAGGGCTTTTAAGGAATGGCTGCAGTGTAAAAGTAGGGAGAAGTAAGAAAGATATAGGGAGAAAAATATGGAAACCAATCGGAAGGTAGAGGAAGAGAAGAGGTTGGCAAATGTTAAGTGGGAACAGGATTCTAGTAGGTCTTATGAGGAGAATAAAAAGAACTTTTGGAGAGAAGTGAAGAGAGTAATGAAGGGGGGATCGAGGATGAAAGAGGCAGTGAAAGATGTGAATGGACAGATGTTAAGGGGAGCGATGCAAGGAAAAGATGGGGCAGAATATTTTGAGTTCTTGCTGAATATTGAGGAAGACAGAGAGGCAGCTATAGTGGCAGTGGGGGGTGTTCAAGTGCCAGTAATGGGAGATGAAAATGAGAGAAAGATTACAAGAGAGGAGGTGAAAAGGGCATTGTGTAAAGCGAAAGCTGGTAAAGCACCTGGAATGGATGGTGTGAGAGCAGAGATGTTGAAAGAAGGGGGTGTGACTGCATTGGAATGGTTATAGAGAGTGTTTAATATATGCTTTATGTTGTCAGTGGTGCCAGTGGAATGGGTGATTGCTTGTATAGTGTCCCTATGCAAAGGTAAATGAGATGTGTATGAATGCAGTAATTTTAGGGGTATAAGTTTGTTGAGTGTGGTAGGAAAAGTTTATGGTAGGATACTGGTTAATAGGATTAGGGATAAGACAGAAAATGTGATCGTAGAAGTGCAAAGTGTTTTTAGGAGAGGCAGAGGTTGTATAGATCATATTTTTATAGTTAGGCAGTTATGTGAGAAATATTTAGCAAAGGGTAAGGATGTGTATTTTGCATTTTTGGATCTGGAGAATGGTAAATTGTTACATGTAGTGAAGAGTTTGTATAAGGGCAGTAGAGCTTGTGTTAGGGTAGGGAATGAAGTGAGTGAGTGGTTTCCAGTGTTTGTGGGACTGAGACAGGGATGTGTGATGTCACCATGGCTGTACAATTTGTATATTGGTGGAGTCGTAAAAGAGGTGAATGAGCGAGTGCGTGGTCGAGGTTTGAGAATGGTTGATGGGGATGATAACGAGTGGGATCTGAATTAGTTGCTGTTTGCAGATGATATTGTGGTGGTGGCAGATTTAGAGGAGAAGCTGTGTCAGTTAGTGTCAGAATTTGGAATGGTGTGTGAGAGAAGGAAGTTGTGACTGAATGTGGGAAAGAGTAAGGTTATGAGGTGTACAAGAAATGAGGATGGTGCTGGATTGAATGTTATGTTGAATGGAGAGACACTTGAGGAAGTTGATCAGTTTAAGTATTTAGGCTTGGTCATAGCTGCAAATGGTGGAGTGGAAGCAGATGTGTGTCACAGAGTGAATGAAGGATGTAAAGTGTTGGGTGCATTGAAAGGAGTGATGAAGAATAGAGGGTTGGAAGTGAATGTTAAGAAAGTTTTGTATGGGAAAGTGGTTGTGCCAACTGTGATATATGGATCAGAGTCATTGGGTATGAAAGTAAGTGAGAGACAGAAACTAAATGAGTTTGAGATGAAATGCCTGAGGAGTATGACTGGTGTATCTCGGTTGGATAGGGTTAGGAATGAAGTATTGAGAGCAAGAACGGGTGTGAGGAGAGAAATTACAGCCAGAGTAGATATGATTGTTCTGGGATGGTTTGGCTATGTGGAGAGGATGGATGATGAAAGACTGGTGAAAAAGGTGATGAATGCGAGAGTTGATGGGAGAAATGCTAGAGGGAGGCCTAGGTTTGGATGGATGGATGGAGTAAGGAGAGCACTGAATGATAGGAGGATGGATGTGAGGGAAGCAAGCGAGCGTGCTAGGAATAGGAATGAGTTGCGAGCGATTGTGACGCAGCTCCGATGGGCATATGCTGTTACAACGGGGCTACATCTTACAGAGTTAGCCCTGTGGTAGAGGCAGTAGGGGAGTTGACAGTTGTGAAGCAGCACAGGTTGTGGAAGAGCCGGGAGGATGGGCTGTGGCACTCCAGCATTGCCATCTGAACGGTTGCTAGCTCCCTCGTCATTGCCCATACAGCAAAGTATTCCCCTTTTTGTTTTCTCTTTTTGATGTCGGCTACCCCCCAATTAAAGGGGGAAACAGCCAAGGTAGATTGATAGAGATAACTGCCTAACTATAAAAATCTGATCTATACAACCTCTAACTCTCCTAAAACCACTTTGCACTTCCGCGATCACATTTTCTGTCTTATCCCTAATCATATTAAGCAGTATCCTACCATACACTTTTCCTACCACACTCAACAAACTTATACCCCTAAAATTACTGCATTCATACACATCTCCCTTACCTTTGTATAGGGACACTATACAAGCAATCACCTATTCCACTGGCACCATTGACAACATAAAGCATATATTAAACACTCCCACTAACCATTCCAATGCAGTCACACCCCCTTCTCTCAACATCACTCTCACTCCATCCATTCCAGGTGCTTTACCAGCTTTGGCTTCATACAATGCCCTTTTCACCTCCTCTCTTTTAATCTCTCCCTCATTTTCATTTCCCGTTACTGGCATTTGAGCACCTCCCACTGCCACTATAACTGCCTCTCTGTCTTCCTCAATATCCAGCAAGCACTCAAAATATTCTGCCCATCTTTTCCTTGCATCGTTCCCTCTTAACATCTGTCTTTTCACATCTTTCACTGTCTCTTCTATCCTTAATCCCCCCACTATTACTCTCTTCACTTCTTTTATTCTCCTCATATGACCTACTAAAATCCTGTCCCCACCTAACATTTGCCAACCTCTTCTCTTCCTCTACCTTCTGCTTGGTTTCCATATTTTTCTCCCTATATCTTTCATACTTCTCCCTACTTTTACACTGCAGCCATTCCTCAAAAGCCCTCTTTATCTCTTCCACCTTCATTTTCACCCCTTCATTCCACCAATCGCTGCCCCTCATCATGCCACCTCCAACAAACCTCTTTCCACACACATCACTTGCATGTCCCACAAAACATTCTTTCATCAACCCCCATTCCTCCTCTAACTCCCCAACTTCTCTTTCTTTCACCTTATCATATGCCACTCTCAAACTGCCCTGATATTTCTGTCTCTTCTCAGGCTTTTTCAACTCTTCCACCTTCACTATTTCAATTCTACATCCCCTCACTCCCCACTCCATTGCTACTACCACTCTAGTTTCAACCAAAAAATGATCAGACATTCCAGCAGCCACACCCCTACATGCATGCACATCTTTCACTCTACCAATCATGCTCTTTGCCACCAATACATAATCCATCAATGCTCTTTCTTTCACTCTTCCATTTGTCACTCTCATCCATGTATAGTTATTTATTAACTTCTTGAAAAACTATTACCTATCACCAACTCTTGCTCCACACACATATCTAACAGTCTCTCGCCACTCTCATTCCCACCTGGTACCCCTTACTTTTCTATAACACCTTCTACCTCTCCATCACCCACTCTGGCATTCAAGTCACCCAACACAACTACATAGTTTCTTCTACTCAGACCATCCACACACCTAGTTAACTCATTCCAGAATTCATCCCGCTCTTCCTCATTTCTCTCACATCCTGGCCCATACGCACTAATAAAAGCCCAACATTCCCTACCTATCCTAGCCTTCACCCACATCAGCCTAGATGACACTTCTTTCCATTCCACTACCTTATTTACCATCCATTCACTCAGCAATAATGCAACACCTTCTCTCGCTTTCCCCCTTTCAACCTCACACACCCTACCTGTCACATCACTAAATGCCACTTCTCCTTTTCCTTTCATCTTCGTGTCACACAATGCCAATACATCCATCCTCCTCCTACCAAACATATATCCAATCTCACATCTTTTGCTCTCTATCGTACCACAACCACGCACATTTAGACACTCCAAAACTAGAGTTTGGGGAGAAGTTATTCTCACCTCTACTCCCCTTCTTCTTTGACGTCTCGCAGGAGGTTAATACAAGAGGGGGATTCCTAGTCCCCCACCCCATTCACTTTTAGTCGCCTCTTGCGACACACAGGGAACACGTTGGGGCTAAATCCTCTATTTAATGTTAGCTAATTGGTTCTGTATTTCTGATATTTTCATGTGATTAATTTTTTCATAACCTTCAGTAACAAAGGATATTGCGTGTTTATATAATTATTTGTGTAAGTGTCTTTAAGATCACTCTCTCATGCTTTGCATACTCTGATAATTGTTTCTGTAATGACAGGCCGCTCTGCTTTGTGAAATGTAAAATAGCTGAGTTATATTTTCCACGTTAGGATTCAGCTAATTTTCATTAGTACATATATTATTTTTATTATTATTATTTTTTTTTAATTATTATTATTTCTACTACTACTACTACTACTACTACTACTACTACTACTACTACTACTACTACTACTACCACTACTACTACTAATAATAATAATAATAATAATAATAATAATAATAATAATAATAATAATAATAATAATAATAATAAACTTTATTAATTTAAAAACAAAGGAAAATAATCCACTTGTTCATCTTTCAACACTCTTTATTTAGTATTTCGGATCACAGCAGACCCATTTTCATTAGTAAACGACTTAACAAATCCATTTATATTATCTAGAACGAATTTCTTTATGTAAACAGAGGATTTATTTAAAACATTAAAATTTTAAAACAATTAAGCAAGAACAACATGCAAAAAGAGCATAAAAACAATGTAACTGTATTAAATGCAATTTTATATAGCATAATATATATATATATATATATATATATATATATATATATATATATATATATATATATATATATATATATATATATATATATATATATATATATATATATATATATATATATATATATATATATATATATATATATATATATATATATATATATATATATATATATATATTAGTAAACTAATTTAAGTGATATACTTTATATATCTTCAGTCCTCTATACGCAATCACTATGAAAACATCTGTAAAAAAGTCAAGACACAGTGAAGCATATACATACATATTTGCATAAAGGAAAAGACCAAGTTGAAATAATAATTACCGAAAGTCAATTTATCAAAAGTATGAAACCTACCCTTTAACGTAGAAATAGCAAGTGTATCACTTAAATTATTTTAATAATATGTGTATATTTTATTTCTTATGCTAAATAAAATAGTATTTTATACGGTTATATTGTTATGAGATTCCTTTTGTATGTTACTATTGTTTAATTGTTTTAATATTTTGATGTTTTAAATAAATCCTCTGTGTAAATATAAAAATTCGTTCTTAATAATTTAGGTTCTTTTTCTATGCCTACATTAACATCGAATATTCATTTGGATATTCGTTACACATCTCTTATTATCCCTTCACATCTGACAAGTCACAATATTCAATCTCGGTTTGTCTTTACTTTTTGTTTTATTTGTTCCCAAGCCCGATAAGGGCAAATTTTTTTTTTTTTTTGCCCGTCCTGGTGTCACAATCATAAGAAAAAAAAAAGTGGATTTTTTTGTCATTTTCAGAATTAATAAATAAAGAGTGGTGCAAGATGAACAAGTAGATTATTCTCCATTATGTTTTTCAATTTATAATTGGTTTAAGATTTCCTAAAGGAAAACCTATTTCTACATTAATAATAATATCAATAATAATAATAATAATAATAATAATAATAATAATAATAATAATAATAATAATAATAATAATAATAATAATAATAATAATAAAAATAATAATATATTACCATTATTATTATCTTATTCGATGGAAGTGTCCCTAATAAAATCATCTTAATCAGTCCTTGTCGCCATGAATGCAAATTTAATGCAATGACAAATTAGCCCAAATCATTCGATCACTTATCGAGATGTTTTCTGGACGAGGAAGAATAAATACTTTTCAAAATTTCTTTTCCTTGGCATCCTCTCATTATATGTTTGCATTTATGCGACAATAAATGTTGTTTCCTGCCTTTGTTTGAAAGAGAGAGAGAGAGAGAGAGAGAGAGAGAGAGAGAGAGAGAGGAGAGAGAGAGAGAGAGAGAGAGAGAGAGAGAGAGAGAGAGAGAAATAAAAGAGGGAGTCATAGAGTCTAACCAAAGCAAGTCTTCCTTCTTCATGGCGTGAGAACCCTCAAACTTGTATTTTCTTTTGGTCTTTTCTCTCGAGCTTCATCCACCTCGTTATTTCAGCTTTTCAAAATTTCTTCCCATTTTTTCCACTACTTATTCTTCACTTTGATGTTTTCTTATCCAGTCCCCCTCATCTCTCTCTCTCTCTCTCTCTCTCTCTCTCTCTCTCTCTCTCTCTCTCTCTCTCTCTCTCTCTCTCTCTCTCTCTCTCTCTCTCTCTCTCTCTCTCTCTCTCTCTCTCTCTCTCTCTCTCTCTCTCTCTCATGATTTCTCAAAAATTCTAATCCAACTTCGTGATTTCTTGGAGTGGCCAAGGCGTAATTACGAACATTTCTGTGAATTGCTTAATGTCACTGACGACTGGAAAAAAAAGTTTTTCCATTTCAGTTTCCTTTGTTTTATGACTTTGGCAGATTTTTGAGGCGGCTTTTCTCAAGTGTCGATAGGATTCGCCCATTTTATGCTTTTCCTGTTACTCTGTTATATGGATAATGCACTTTGCTTGGTGGCAGTAAAGCACCAACAAACATTGTTTGTATTGTTTTGTATTCATATTTCTTTCTAGTCACAATGTTTGTGACAATACTTTAGTGTTCATTTCATATGTTAGTTCATGTTATCTCACTGTTTTAAATTATCAATAAAAGGGGTAAAATTTAGGGTGTTTATATATATATATATATATATATATATATATATATATATATATATATATATATATATATATATATATATATATATATATATATATAGTTAAAGACACAAATATTTAATGTTAGGATAAAGAATATGTTCATGCACTAACAATATCCGTTATCTGTATGAAGCTTGGAAAATATCACATATTCATTTTTAACTATCTACTACTTCACTTTGATATGCCAAGTGCAATAAAACAAATTCAGCGATATTGTGAAAGGACTCTCATCCTAACACCAAATGAATAATCTGCTTGAATCTATACAAAGACATTCTGAGTATTGTACACGAGATCGTTTTCTTATAATTTTCGTTCAGTTATTACATTTCAATATGAACAGTTTTTGAACACTACCTTTTTCTTGGGAGTATTTAAAACGTTATAAGGACATGCCTTTCCCCTTGAGATATATATACTGTCTCTCGACTTCGTCGTGGAAGATGCAGAACATATATAATGTGAGACCAAACCTATTCCTAGTTGATTAAGATCGAATATGAGCTTTCAACAGAGTAGATTGTGATCATTATATTTCTCGTACCTGCAGCCAGTTTTTCAACGCTAAATCGTAAGGCATCCGATTTAGCGTTGAAAAAATGGCTGCAGAGACTAGAAATATAATGATCACAATCTACTCTGTTAAAAGCTCATATTCGATCTTAATCAACTAGGAATAGGTTTGGTCTCACATTAATATATGTTCTGCATCTTCCACGACGAAGTCGGCGATAGTATATATATCTCAAGGGGATGGGCATGTCATTACATCGGTATTATTTTACATAATTTTTGGATGCTTGAATGTACTATACTTTTAGAAATTAGATTTTCATAAGCATATACTCTCATGTATACCCTTGTCAAACAAATTTGACAAATATTGATAAAGGTTCATGTACACTAATAGCTTGTAAAGGAGAATTGCCCTATTTTATGATTAGCTAGTTCATGGAATTTATATTCATGATTAATTGTTAGTAAATGAGTTCGGTATTGAAAGCGTATCACTTTCTAAAGAACTATTATTACAGGTGAAATGTTAGTTATTGTGGATAGCAGTTAATTTTCCTAGTTAAGCTCATATCAAAAGAACGAAAATGTATATTCATGTTTCCGATTACATGACTATCCGTCAATTTTTGCAATCGAAAAGCATCGAATAGATGATCAAGTATACACATATAAACTAACCACATTGGAAGAAAAAACTAATTATATTCAGCGTAGAATTGACTGATAGATGACAGTTTCACCTTATGTAGTGTTCTTATATTTCATTGTTGACATATGGAAGGAAAATATGTTCCTAAAGTTTGGAGAGTACGAAAAACTATCACATCTTTTGTGAGAAATATGGGAAGATAGTAGATTACTGCATACCTGTCACCAAAGTAGGTGTAATTCATGCCAGAGAGAAATGGTTCGATAATGGGTGTAAAAGAGCTAAGGAGTGGAGAGACAAATGCTGGAAAAAGATATAGGAGGAGAAAAAACATAAATGCCTGGCAAACCTACAAAAGAGCAAGAAATGACTACCTAAGTAAAAGGAGAGAGGCAGAGAGAGACTATGAGAGGGACATCACCAGGAAGGCTAAAGAAAATCCCAAGCTTTTCCACAGCTTTATCAGAGGAAAACTGAAGGTAAAAGAACAGGTTTTAAGGCTAAAGAGAGCGGATGGAAGCATCACTGAGACGGACGAAGAGATCTGCAAAGAATTAAGCAAGGAGTTTCAGTCAGTATTTACAGTAGAAAATACCCCACCCCCTCAGATTGCAGTGATAGAAGCTCAAGGGCCGGTATTAGAGAACATCAACCTTACAGCCACAGAGGTATGCAAAGCGCTGATGGATTTAGATGTTCATAAAGCTACAGGTCCTGATGACATATCCCCTCATGTGCTTAAAAAATGCGCAAACACAATATCAGTGGCACTAAGTATCATATTTAAGGAGTCACTGGAGTCGGGGGAGATTCCAAGATGCTGGAAACAAGCAAATGTGATACCTATCTTCAAAAAGGGAAGGAGGGATACGGCTCTGAACTATAGACCAGTTTCCTTGACCAGCATAGTTTGCAAAGTTATGGAGAAACTACTAAGGAAATATATCTCTCTTCACTTGGAATCCTTCAACTTTTTGTCAGTGAGGCAACATGGCTTCAGAGAAGGTAGATCAACAGTAACAAACTTATTAGAATTTTATGATGAGGTAAGTCAAATCTTACAGGAAAGAGAGGACTGGGCAGATTGCATATTCCTAGACTTCCAGAAAGCGTTTGACACTGTTCCACATGGGAGACTTATTAGGAAGCTGCAATCAATGGCTAGAATAGGTGGAAATGTTTTGGAATGGATAAAAACTTACTTAGAAGGAAGGGAACAGAGGGTTAGAGTAAGACACTCAGTGTCTGAATGGAGACGAGTTAGTAGTGGAGTTCAACAGGGTTCAGTTTTAGGGCCACTTTTGTTCCTTGTATATGTAAATGACCTACCAGAGTCTGTAAATTCATTCATGAATATGCTTGCAGATGATGCAAAGATTGTGAAGAAAGTAACAAACGGGAACAATGGTAGAGAACTTCAGGAGGATCTAAATAATCTGCATGAGTGGTCAGAAAAGTGGCTAATGAAATTCAATACTTCAAAATGTAAGGTAATGAGAATGGGTACAAGTGCAAGAAGGCCCAAGCTTGACTACTCGGTGGCTGGAGTACAACTTCAAGAGACAGAAAAGGAGAGAGATCTAGGAGTAAACATACTGGCAGATTTATCTCCAGAAATACATATAAATGGCATAGTAAGGGCAGCATATGCATTCTTATCAAATGTAAGGGTAGCCTTCAGGCACATGGACAAGGAAATGTTCAGAAATATTTATGTAACCTATGTGAGGCCAAAACTCGAATATGCAGCCCCCTTTTGGAATCCACACTTGAAAAAGCACATAGCTAAGCTTGAAAAAGTTCAAAGACATGCCACGAAACTGGTGCCAGAAATACGCAGTCTCAGTTATGATGAGAGGCTGAGGGAATTAGACTTACCATCACTGGAAGCTAGAAGAGTGAGGGGGGATATGGTGACAGTCTTTAAATTCCTTCATGGTTATGATAGAGTGGATAGGGATCGATATTTTGATATGGCTGGCTCTAGAACTAGAGGTCATAGTTTGAAGCTTCGTAAGAAAACTTCTTTGCAGGATGTAAGGAAATACTTTTTCAGTGTAAGAGTAGTTGATAATTGGAATTGGCTAAGCGAGGAGGTAGTTAATGCTATCTCAATCCCTAGTTTTAAGGACAGGTATGATAATTATCACTAAGTATAAAATGGAACCGATGAGGAGAAGCTTTGGGCTTTTTCCTGTAAACACAATTAGGTAATCACACACACACACACACACACACACACACACACACACACACACACACACATATATATATATATATATATATATATATATATATATATATATATATATATATATATATATATATATATATATATATATATATATATATATATATATATATATATATATATATATATATATAAGAATCCAATTATCATATAGGCAAAATTTTTCTGATCGAAATTTTGTTCTGATAAGAGATATATTGCAGGGAAAGTACTTTTGTCAATTTATTATCTTTTAGCTGATTGTTTAATGCAAAGCATAAAGAAAATAGTACCGTTGAAATGGCACAAAACTAATATGGTTCATTTACTATGCGAAGGAAACTAAATGTGTTGTTAACACCAAAAAGATCGTCATTAGGGCCAGCATTTCAGGAGAGGGAAAATTAGGGCTGAAAATACGAGAGCATGAGAGTCAGTGTGTCTATTTCTGCCTGTGTGTTAACTGACTGCAGAATAATAGGTTTGAGTTACAAGTACAAAACTCACACATATAGATTACTTATGTCGGGGTTTGGAATTGCATGGCATTACTAACTACTGGGCTATATCTGGAATAGTTCACCAAATTCCTCATGGGAACGGTGTTATAGAACTTATTGCGTTTATAGTGTGGATGATATTTTTTTTCGGATCATATCCCTGGAAAAACTTTAACTGAGGTAGGTTATATATATATATATATATATATATATATATATATATATATATATATATATATATATATATATATATATATATATATATTTATTGATCTCCAAGAAACTTGACATACATTTTAGACTATTGCTTACTGCAAATTGTTTACAAATCGTCTTAGATCACTGTAAAACGCATATTTGATATTAATAATAGTGGCTCCTCCTCCACCTGTCTTTCGTCGTTATAGCTGAATACTTCAGTCTCCTTGGCTTTCCAGACTATTTGATATATATTTTGTAACAAAATGCCACACCAGGAAATTAGATTTGCTTAAAAGTATGTTGATAACATTCACAGCATTATTCCCTATAGCTTTCATACCCATAAACAACTTAAAAATCCAAAACTTTTCATGTATGAAATTCATGTTGAAAGAAAAATGACAAAGCGAGTTAGTTGAAAGTCACTTCAAAATATGATTGAATTCACGAGAATATAAAAACTTTCCCTACGTTTTCTTTGTCTCTCGAACATGCATTTTTTAAGCTTCAGTACAGTTAGTCCTGAAATTGACCGAATATAGACTTGGGTTTAGACTCTTGCATCATTCTTGGTTTTATTAAAGTGCTGTTTGTTGTTATACCTAGGGATGCTTAAGAACTTAAATGTTAAATTTGTATGTAGATACGAGTCGACATCGGGTACGTTTCTGATGCACATCTGTCCTTTAGTATTTGCAAATTAGATATATTAGATTTAATGAATACGATATGTCAGAAACATTAAAGCCACTTAATGCGTGATAATAACAGCAGAACTCGTGTATGAAAAACTGAAAGAGATTGTAGCGCTGTTTCGTTCACTTTAATCAGTGCCATTATCAGAAAAATGATGGCTTATTATTGCATTCTCATCGTAATCTGAGCAGAAATTTCCTTGAATCCACTTTAATCTCCTTAAAAAAAAAAGGATCAATTTTCATCGATATATAATTGCACCTGGATGTGTAATTTCAATATATTTTTCTAGGAATGTTAATGACATTTAATGACAAGCTAAATTAGTTTTCGTTTATGGAATAAGCACATGTATGTATATTGTTTTTTCTTTTTCGAATTTGATATTTAAACGTCTTTTATCTGGTTTTTCCTTTTGTTTTGAAAGTGGTGTAATAGTAATAATAATACTAATAATAAAAATAATAATAATAATTATAATGATAATAATTATAATAATAATAATAATAATAATAATAATAATAATAATAATAATTGTATATATATATATATATATATATATATATATATATATATATATATATATATATATATATATATATATATATAAAACCAAGTAAAAACTTCATCCCTTAAAATGTTATTTGTGTTGGAATCAATAATTACGCTTACTCTTTCACACGCATACAAGTACACACAGATATATAGAGGACGATTCACTTAAGTAAGACACATAAACACTCTGCAGACTGATCATTGCCTGATTACAAAGTACCATTAGGGTATTTATGGATACTGAATAAATCAATTTTTTCAATTAATTATATGCAATTGAAAATGATTTAGGAATAGAAATAACACATATTCAGTATCCGAAGTGTCCCTTGTATGGGGGGTAGCTGAATCAAATGACATTCCTTATCATTCTGTAATTTTTTCTGTCTTTTAATACACTTTGAAGCCTTGCGGCTAATGCTTACCATGCTGATAACAACATTAGGTTAGATTAATATTCTTTAACATAAGAGAATCCATTACAGAATAGGGAGCCTTCGTGGACTGAAGAAGTGAATACATACTGCCTTACAAATAGTAACCAGAGTTTAAGCTTACAGCCTATTAAGAGTGAAATCAAAACCAGAGATTGATCCTGAGTAAAATATAGGCATATTCTGTGCATATATTGGGAGTAGGTCTTTCATAAGATATTATTTTCATTTTTGAGGCCAGAAAGATTCTTGCTGCTCATCATTGCTCATATTGAGAAAGTATTACTTTCGACATAGGAAACAAAATAAAGTATTTAAATGAGTCTCTCATACTAATGTAATTCCTCACCAAGAGCATTCCTTGATAAAGCCAATCAGCATCATCAAGCCAAACTGTGCTTCGACACTTTCAATCTCTAGTTAGTGGGCTAGAGGTTGAGTTTGTATTCTAGTGTAACTCTAGGTGAAGGATAATAATTGTTATCACCAATATACCCGTTTCATATATATATATATATATATATATATATATATATATATATATATATATATATATATATATATGAATCATATTTTACCCCTAACCAGGACTCGAACATAAGACATAATTACTGTGCCAAGGCGCTACTAACTGCACCACTGAAGGTAATAAAAGAAGAATTAAATCTCACATCTAACTACTAAGCTAGGAATGAATGCATTATTTCTGGAAGCCTTATTGTTCACATTACAGCTTCTTCCCAACCTCACTCATGGCTTCGTCTTTGCGTATAATTCAATCCCTTGCTATTTAGGCTGCAATAATAATCATAAACACATTTACAAATGTGAAAACATGAATCATATTTACCACTGAACGGGATCCATAGATGATATTTGAGTTATAGTATGTGATTATATTGCAATGGATTACTGATATTTTTATTAACTTTAACATCAGAGAGTTTTCTTTATTTTGATTTAAAAAAACATTCCCCTTCATTTCCTAGCAAGTTAAAATTTTTTTATTCACTTAGTTTATTTATGATGGAACTACTTCTTCAGACATCTCTGTTCTTTAAATCATTATTTTATATAATTCGTATCAGTATTCTTGTATTAGAAATACGTACTTACTCTATTATATCTAGCTTAATTAAGCAGTAGATGAGTGGGAGCTGCGTTTGTTTGTTTTGGTTCTCCAGTGACCTCGAGCATTGTAATGATCTATTCCGTTTTTCCTGTTATATAGGAAGCTTAATATTATTTAGACTAGCGAATTATTGTATAGAGAGCATATTTTTATTAATATAATTCTCGAATGTTGCATAATTCTTTGCCTGGTGACCCATGCCATCAGAATTACTGAAGATCAGTAGGGTTAATGAACCATATATGTTCGCTCAGTCTACTGCCACAGAATGTCTCATTCTTTTTTGCAAGGTTCGCCAATTGTGGTGCCTGTGTCTAAGATATATATATATATATATATATATATATATATATATATATATATATATATATATATATATATATATATATATATTAATGTAACGTCATACCCAGGCAAAAATAACAAATTTAAAAAACACTAAAAGAACCCCAGTTATATGGCTTTGTCATAACCTACTAGCTCTAAGATTTTCGAATTGTTCTTTTGAAAGCAGAGCAGAAATATCGGACAGGTAGACATACCGGCACCTCTTTCCTCAGTGTTTGATGGGCATTCTGTACAATGGACAAAGATTGTGAGGGCAGCGTTCTCACCTCTACCTTTAACCCAGTCCTTTATAGTAATGTGCAATGCACTTGCAATGAGGAGAGAATACTCTCTCTCTCTCTCTCTCTCTCTCTCTCTCCTCTCTCCTCCTCCTCTCTCTCTCTCTCTCTCTCTCTCTCTCTCTCTCTCTCTCTCTCTCTCTCTCTCTCTCTCTCTCTCTCTCTCTATCTCTCTCTCTCTCTCTCTCACACACACACTCAGCACACTTGGAATGACACACACTCACACACACATACTGCATGAGTGGTCAAAAAAGTGGCTAATGAAATTCAATACTTTAAAATGTTAGGCAATGAGAATGGGTATAAGTGCAAGAAGGCCCAAGATTGACTTCTCGGTGGCAGGAGTCGAACTTCCATAGACAGAGAATGAGAAAGATCTAGGAGTAAACATACTGGCCGATTTGTCTCCAGAAATGCATATAAATGACATAGTAAGGGCAGCATATGCTTTCTTATCAAATGTGCTGGTAGCCTTCATGCACATGGACAAGGAAATGTTCAGATATATTTATGTAACCTATGTGAGGCCAAATCTTGTATATGCAGCGCCCCTTTGGAATCCTCACCTGAATAAGTACATAGTTTTAAGCTGAAAAAAAAAGTTCAAAGACATGCCACGAAAGTTCCAGAAATACGCAATCTCAGTTATGATGAGAGGCTGAGGGAATTAAACTTACCATAACTTGAAGCTAGAAGATTGAGGGGAGATATAGTGACTGTTTTTAATTCTTTCATATATATGACAGACTGGATTGGGATCGATGTTTTGATATGGTTTGCACTAGAACTAGAGGTCATAGTTTGAAGCTTCGTAAGAAAACTTCTTTGCAGCATGTAAGGAAGTACTTTTTTAGTGTAAGAGTTGTTGATATTTGGAATTGGCTAAGCGAGGAGGTAGTTGATGCTACCTTAATCCATAATTTTATGGACAAGTATGATAAGTATCACTAAGTACAAAATGGAACCGATCAGGAGATGGGAAGATACGAGCTTGGGGCTCTTTCCCGTAAGTACAATTAGGTAAACACACACACACACACACACACACACACACACACACACACACACACACACACACATACCAGTGTGTGTATGTTTGAAAAGTCTTTCCCTGATTTGATTTTCAGTTTCATCGTAGATAATCAACCAACAACTGCCATCTTGTGGTAGACTCTTGCTCAGTACTATGGAATTGTTTTAAACCTATTTTAAGTTTTAACCGTTTTTATCTGTTACCATACTGACCCTCTAGAAGAGGATTAAAATCGCTGCATGACAGGAGGCTTTTCAATCTGTGGTCGGAGTGCAGTAGCGATTATAGACAAACTACTGACAGCATTTTTAACCATATAGGAAAACCATTATCAACACTCACTGGAGTTTATGGAGACTGGATATGTTAAAGATAAACATTGATCAAGAAGAGCTCGAAGTGGGCAAGTGAGGATAATGTCGAAAATGTCCGTGAGACGTTTGTTCAGATTCAAAGAGTGTCCATTCGGTGGGCAATGGCTGATCGGAATAAATGTTTGCGATATCTATCTTGGATGTATGCAGCTTAAGATTGCACCTTAAAATCCTTAAGACCACTTGGGCATATGTTTAGTTTACAGCTGCTCAACGAATGGATTTTCTACGACTCTGAGCAATCGTTTAACGTACACTTTAAAAAGTTTCTCCATTCCAGCGACTTCGAGGTTTTCATGATCAGGATCCGTTCTGCATAAACTTGCAGTGGGTGTTAATGATGGTTTTCTTCACTGGTGCACAATGTTGTCCGCAGACTTTTCGGAAACATTGCTGCACATTGTCCATAGATTGAAAACCCTCCTACTACTCAACGATTTTACACTTTGCTCTATAGTCATCATGGTAGGAGAAAAAAGAAAGGCGTAAAACTTAAAAAGTAGACTTAAAACAATTCTCAAGTACTAAGTTTTATCACTAGGTTAACATTGTTGGTAAATCACCAAAAAAAGAACAAATATTTGAAAGATCAATTTAGCTAAGGATTTTTTAAAATACTATCTTTTCAGTATATATATATATATATATATATAATATATATATATATATATATATATATATATATATATATATATATATATATATATATATATATATATATATATATATATATATATATATATATATAAATATATATATATATATATGTCATATTTTTCCCTGACCGGGATTCGACCCTAAGACACATGATTGCCATGCCAAGGGGTTACCTACTACACCACAGAAGGTCTAAAAGAGAAACCAACCTTACATCTTAAGTGCTATGGTAGGAATGAACTCCTTCTTTCTAAAGGTCTAAAAGAGAAACCAACCTTACAGCTTCATTGCTATACTAGCAGCGAATGTATTCTTTCTGAATGCCTTTTTGTTAATATTACATCTTCTCTCAACCTCACTCGTGGTTTCATTTTCGCATTTAATTCATATCCCAATCCAAATAGGCATCAATAATAACTAAATAAACACATTAATATATGTGAAAACATAAGTCATATTTTAACCCGACCGGGACTCGAACCTAAGACACATAATTACTGTGCCAAGTCGTTACCGACTTCACCACAGAAGGTCTAGCTTAGTTGGTAGCGCCTTGGCACAGTAATTATGTCTTAGGTTGGAGTCGCTGTCGGGTGTTGAGTATGACTCATGTTTTCACATATGTTTATGTGTGTGTGTTTTCTTTTATTATTGTTGATGCCTATTTTGATTGGGAGTTGAATTAAATGCGAAAACGAAGCCACGAGTGAAGTTGGGAAACGCTGTAATATGAACAAAGGGGCATTCAAAAAGAATTCGTTCATACCTAATATAGCAGTAAAGCTGTAAGGTTGGTTTCACTTCTAGACCTTCTGTGGTATAGTTGGTAGCGCCTTGGCACAGTAATTATGTGTCTTAGGTTCGAGTCCAGGTCGGGGTAAAATATTACATGTTTTCACATATGTTAAGGACCGAGAGTTTAAGCTGTTTACTGGGAAGGTTGCTTGCTGTGGATGGGCACCACAGTGGGGGTGGGTTGGGTCTTGCCTCGGCTGACGTTCTGAGGAGCATATCAGATGGATATCGGAACTGAAACACCGGCAAACTTTTAACTTTAACTTTAAACAAATATTCATTCTGAGAGAATGCGTTCGTTACTAACCTTCTGTGTAAGTTGGTAGCACCTTGAGGCAGTAATTATGTATATTTGGTTCGAGTGTCGGTCGGGGTAAAATATGACTCATGTTTTTACATTTATTGATATGTTTATTTGATTTTATACAGTATTGTGTATATATATATATATATATATATATATATATATATATATATATATATATATATATATATAGAGAGAGAGAGAGAGATAGAGAGAGAGAGAGAGAGAGAGAGAGAGAGAGAGAGAGAGAGAGAGAGAGAGAGAGAGAGAGAGAGAGAGAGAGAGAGAGAGAGAGAGAGAGAGAGAGAGAGAATTTCAAGTCCAAAATCCTTGAATTATTATATTCACTTCCAATTCATTTCTGTTATTGACGATTTTACGAGACATTGTCTCAGCAGCTCAGAGTTGTAATGTTGATTCAACTGTGACATTTGGTTCGGGTTCTATCTCACTCTTAAGCAGAAATTGCCGTATCACTCGTCATGTCCCATGAATTTTAAATCATTATTATGATTTCTATTTAGGGATGTACTTATTAACGTTACCTGTAATCCCATAAAATCCACGTAGAAGAAAATTGTTAATGCACTTCATTTTATTCATGTAATAAGATTGTGTGAAGTGTTCAATAATATATATCATGCCTGATATCCATGTCACCACTATTAGGTACTAATGGAACTTAAGTTCGACGTGCGTATGTAATAAGTTGGCATTATTATTGAATATTTTGCCCATTCATGTGCCTTTCCCTGATGACGAAGAATATTTTAGGATGTTTGTTCACTATTAAACTTATCAAAGCTAAGAGTATCTATTTTGACTGCTCGTCTCCTGAACAATTTCCTGTGGGTTTGTCTATATTGCAAAGTATATATCAGCGTTATTGATTGCACATAAAAGTAAGAAACATTATTTATGTAGATTCTCTGTTTATTAGGAAAGATGTAGACATATTTTGAATTAGTAGCAAATGCTTATTTGTGGTGTATAGTAAATACATATAAAAAAATAATAAAAAAACAAAACATTTCTTTATTGTCATAGTTATTTTACATGAAACTGAATTTCGCATGATATTCATAATGTGAAAACTTGAACCATTTTTTTTAATTATACACATATATAAAGTACAATTATAAGTGATGCTACATCTATTTTTATTACAGTATAAATAACTCTTGATTTTTGTGTCCATTCAGTAAGAGTATATTTTTATAAAATATATCTGAAGACAATCTTTTACAGTTTCTCTATTTCACTTGAATCGATAAATAATCACCTTTAATGTAAGGGTAATTCCGATAGTCGAGATTGCCTTTCGAAGAACTAAATTTTAATTTGAGATAACTGACCTTTCTTTCAAGATGGAGTATGTTTATTACCACTAATATTTCAATAAAATTAACCAATTTAAACTGACCAGCTTTAAATCATTCATCCAGAAGAAATGTAATAAAGTAAGATGGTAATGCCATACCACATTTCTTTATTCGCTTTTTCACGGAAATTT